>MU226403.1:1274726-1299915 GCA_018584345.1 Thuja plicata | reverse complement strand
GCCTTACACATCTTACACACACTTACACATTTGTCCCCCTTCACATGTGAACTCAACCATGAGCCATCACTTTCTCAAGTTGCTCACACATGTGTGAGCAACTTTGGTCTTCTCACCCTCTTACACCCTCTTACACCTTGTCATTGACCCATCACTTTCAAAGGTTTCTCACACATGTGTGAGAATCTTTCCCCCTTTGAATGGTCAAAATCCTATTCCACTTGGCCTCCACTTGGACTCCACCTCGTGGCCACATCATTGATCCTATTGAATCCTATTCCTTCATCCAAATTTGAATCTCAACCATCTATTTTCCTCAAAAATCTATAAAAGAAGAGTCCTCTCCTCATCTTCAACAAAAATTTTCATCACATTATTATGCTGCAGGATTGTGAGCAACCACATTCCAACAATCATCCACACTTCTTCATTTGGGAGGTTTGTATGTTTTGTTTTGAGTAGATTAAACTTATTTTTTTATTGTCATTTATTCTCATTTACATGCTTTCTCCATATCTTTTGAGGTGTATGTAGATATGTAGGAATAAGTTTTTGTTGCGTATCATTTATTCCTTTATTTACATTTTACATAATACACTATGTACTTGTGAACAACCTCTTTATGGCTCAACATGTTCTTGTTCTTGCATAGTAACTCTACATTCAATTGAGAACAAATTGTTAGTAATAACTGAGAGGGGGGGGGGTGAATCAGTGGCCTCAAAAATTTATCCTTTAAACTTTAATCCACCAATCAATACACCTCAGATTATTAAGTCCCTACAAGATGTATGCCTTCAAATACTTGAAATAATTAATTGTCTGTCGGTTTACCTTGTCTGTCCTTATTCTCCTTGATTACCGATAAGCAGTAAAACTTATTTACCGAAGCTTAGTAAACATGTAGAGCAAAGCAATCAATCTAGAAATGCATATGTGAAATGTAAAACAATAAAGTAATAAACCATACATACATAACACATGAATTTTAATGTGGAAACCTTGTTAAAGGAAAAACCACTGGGACCCGTACCCCAAATTTTCACTCTTCTGAAGTGAGCCCTGTTAGGAGCCAACCCTGTTAAAGGTTACAAACACATGGTTCAGTGCGACCTTGTTAGAGGATTTTTATACATAGGTTGTCACTTATTATCTGGCATCTACACTACCATCCTTGAATTAGCCTTTAGACTGTCAATAGGTTTTATGCTAATCTTACTACCATCCTTGAATTAGCCTCCTTAGACTGTCAATAGGATTTAGGTAAGACCGATTCTACTATCATGAATCAACCTTTTTGGTAATTTGTTAGGATATACCTCAATTATAGAAGATGGTTAAGTCCTGCTCTATTAAGAGACTTAATGCTTCAATGGTTAAACTGAAACACAATGAAATGCAACTTTGAATTGCAGATATTTAGATCTATTTACGTACAATACATGTCTAATCAATGTATCAATTCAATTCCTTTGTGCTTCACACTTTCTTCTCTGTGATGCTGTGCTTCACTGTTCGTCGGTGTCTACAGAATTCTTTAGCTCTCCCTTAGCTTGATTGATCAGGACTATATGAAGTTTATCCTTCACCAGTTTCTCTTCAGCATCTTCTTTCAATTCACTCCCCTGTGTATCTGATTGCTTGTAGAAATGAATTATGCTTGTCTCTTATATAGACATGATATTCTTTTATTTCTGATTCTTGATTCTTGATTCTTGGTGAGAAAAAAAATCTAGCCAATTTGATTTACGGCTTTAACTCCTAATTTATCTCGTAGTTATCTTCTTGCCAACTATATAAATCAATTGCTTAACTATGGTTGAATAAAACAAATAAAACAATCAGTTAAGTCTATCCTAAAGCTCTGCCAGCTAGATATTTTGTCATTTTCTGATCTCTCTGTTCTGTCATTCAGTCAATTCTGTAGTTCGTCGATGGTGACAACTGCCAGTTCTATCAGTGCAACTTTAGTTAGCTTCAGGGTCTCCATTCGTCAGGCATCATTGGATCTTGCTTGTCAGGCAACACTATCTTCTTGTTCATCGGGCATCACTGTGTTCTTGTTCATCGAGCATCACTGTGACTTTATCTCTGTCTTTACCGATGGTGTGCACTCCGTCAGTGTGGTCTGTCACTTAGTGAATACTTGACTTTTATTCATTGCTGAAAGCATAACCTCTATTCCATTGATTCTATAAAGTCTTTGGCATTATGTATATGACCGTACAGATGATATCAAGTTGACATCAATGACAATACAAACCACTAACTGGTTTAATGTTTTTCATCATCTTCAACTTAACATTATCAAACATTCAATCAGTTACATGTCATCAATCTCTCCCTTTGGCATTGATGGCAACATGCTATATTATCACACTATACTATTTCTAATACAACATGAAATACAATTGTTGAGATTCATCAAATTACCAAACAATTTGTTTTGATAACTGATAAAAATGTCTGACCGCCGGTAAGCTCTATGTTAGCTTAGATTTGATTCTTGCAACTTTTTTTTTTTGATGTGTTGTGTCCTCTGTTTGTGTCAATTTCTCTCTTTTGACTTTTCTACTTCTTGATGTCACTATCTTTTATTTGTAACTTTTTTAAACAAATTATCTCCCTATGGATATGATCTCTCCCTGTTTGGAGTAATCTTATAATGAATAGTTTCTGATGATAATATGGATACATTCTCTCCCTTTGACAACAGTGCCAAACAAATATTTGTCAAATATCTGACATTCTATCAAATAGTTTCTTCTATCCATAATATATTCCTTGAATTTCCCTTATCCATCATCAATATAACAATATGTTATGGTGCTCGGTTTTGTTATATACCTTTCTGTATATAGATGTAGCTTTGAAGTTCATTTTCTGCTTGCATCAATCATGAATGATATTCTTATAATATATGGCTGATGCAGCCTTCAGTCCTTTTACTGATTGGTAGACATGGGTTTGACCCCTAGTCTTTTTCCTAGGTACTCAAATGTATCCTTGGGCAGTGGCTTGGTGAAGATATCACCCAATTGTTCTTTTGATTGCAGATATTCAAGTATGACCTCTTTTTCTTGAACTTGTTCTCTTAAATAATGATACTTGATGGCAATGTGTTTAGTCTTTGCATGCATGACTGGATCCTTGGAAATATTTATTGTACTGGTGTTATCACAATAGATAATTACTGGTTCTATGATCTTCATATGCATACCTTCCAGCAACTATTTGATCCATGCAATATTTGAGTAGTTTGCAGCAGCAACAACATATTCTGCTTCTGCAGTAGACTGAGAGATGCATCCTTGCTTCTTGGTAATCCATGTGACAAGTCTGTCACCCATAAAGAATGCTCCTCCAGTTGTGCTCTTTCGGTCATCAAGATTTCTAGCACAATCAGCGTCGATAAACACTTTTAGTTTGAATTTTCCTTCTCTTCTATATCATAATCCAAATTCCTTAGTATTCTTCAGATATCTTCGAATTCTTTTCACAGCAGTTATATGTGATTCCCTGGGGTTAGCAGAAAATCTAGCAACAATTCCTACTGAATATGCAATATCTGTTCTAGTGTGTACAACATACATGAGTTTTCCTATCATTGATCTATATAGAGTCTGATTTACCTCTGTTGTCTTGTCTTCCTTTGTTAATTTTCATCAAGTAGCCATCGGTATTCCAACAGGTTTGGAATCTTCCATCTTGAATATTTTTAGGACTTCTTTGATGTATTTGGACTATGTAATGAAAATACCTTCACTTTGTTGAATGATCTATAGACCAAGAAAGAACTTGAACTCTCCAAACATAGACATCTCAAATTCTTTGATCATCTCATCAGCGAATGATTTGCATAGCATATCATTGCCTCCAAATATGATGTCATCAACAAATATTTCAGCAATCAAAGTGTTAGCATTAGTATCTTCTTTCAAATAAAGATTACTGTTTTCACTAGTCCTCATGAATCTAATACTTATTAGATAAGAACGAAGTCTTTCATACCAAGCTCTAGGAGCTTGTTTCAATCCATACAAGGCTTTGTGATGTCTACATACCATGTTTCTCTTGTCTGGATCCACAAACCCTTCTGGTTGCTCAATGTATACCTCTTCTTCAAGTATTCCATTTAGGAATGCTGACTTGACGTCCATTTGATATACTTTGAATCCTTTATATGAAGCATAAGCAAGTAGAATTCTTACTCCTTCTAGCCTAGCAACAGGTGCAAAGGTTTCTCCATAGTCTATACCTTCCTCTTGTACATACCCCTTGCATACTAGTCTTGCTTTGTTCCTTGTGACTTCTCCATTCTCATTCAGTTTGTTCTTGAATATCCATTTTGTACCGATGACATTCTTGTCATCTGGTCTTGGCATACGTGACCATGCCTTATTATTTTCAATCCGTTCAATCTCATCATTCATAGCACTTATCCATTCTTCATTATCTAGTGCAGTATTGACAGATTTTGGTTCAAACTCACAAATTAAGCAATTTGAGTTTAAAGACTTACTTCTTGTTCTTGTACGAGCTTTCTTATCTCCTATGATATGGTCCTTTGGATGGTTCCTTCTTACATATATTGCAAGTACATGTATATCTCTTTGTGTATTAGTTTGATTTTCATTACCTTGCACATCATTTTGATCATTATTCTGACCATCGGTAACAACATTCTAATCGTCGGTTGTAACATTCTATTGTTCTGGATTTAAGCCCTGTTTCTCGGGTAGAGTTATGGGTCCTTCATAGTATACAAAATTTTTGTAGTCCTCTGGTTGTTTTGTGCTTTCCAGTTCATTCTTTTCTACAAATTCATCAATATTCACATTTGCACTTTCAACTATTTTGTTAAAAGCCTTGAGTAGACATTTAAAAGCTTTTCTTTTGGTAGAATACCCCAGAAAAATACCTTCATCACTTTTGGCGGTGAGCATTCCATTTCTATTATCTTTTAAGACATAACATTGACTACCAAATATTTTGAAGTAACTTACATTGGGTGTTTTACCATACCATAGCTCATAAGGAGTCTTCTTTGAGTCTATTCTCAGTTGTACTCTGTTAAGTGTATAGACAACAGTGCTAACAACTTCCCTCCAGAAGATATGGGTGATGTCCTTCTCTATCATCAGTGTTCTTGCACAATCAATTATTGATATGTTCCTTCTTTCAGCAATCCCATTTTGCTATGGTGTTCTTGGTGCAGAAACCTGTCTTTTTATACCATGCTTATTACAGAAATTAGTGAATTCATCTGATATAAATTCTCCTCCTCTATCTAATCTTAAACATTTTAGATTCTTACCACTCTATTTTTCTACCATAGCCTTGTACCATTTAAACATCTTGAATGCTTCAGATTTTTCTTTTAAAAACATGACTGTCATCATTCTAGAATAATCATCAACAAAGAGAATAAAATATCTATCTCTATAATAGCTCTTTGTCCTCATTGGTCCACATAAATTAGTATGAACTAATTCTAGAATGTCAACAGATGTATGGGTTTTAATTTTGAAACTAGATTTTTTCATTTTACCTTTTTGACAATTTTTGCACATGATGTTTTCTGACTTTGTCATTGTTGGTAAGCCTCTTACACTTCTTTTCCTACTTATTTTCATCATATTGTCAAAATTCACATGACACAGTCTTTTGTGCCACAACCATATGTCTTTGTTCCTAGTCATCAGGCAAGTGGGGTTAGTATCATTCAGATAGAATAAGTTACCTTTGGTCTGTTCATCGGTACCAATCAGTTTTCTTGACTCATTGAAGATCTTTTCCTTCTTGTTCTCAAATGCTACTCTGTGACCTGAATTATTCAGCTGAGAAACACTCAACATATTATAAATCAATCCTTTTACCCAATAAGCATTTTCACATTTAATCAGGTTATTTAGCATTACTATTCCTTTACCTTCAATTTTACAAGGTGTATCATTTCCCATTCTTACTGTACCACCTTTATGTTAGAATAATAAGTAGAAAAATGCAAATATTAATGCACGGAAGAGAACACAAAAAACACAGAGATTTAACGTGGTTCACCCAATCCCTGGGCTACGTCCACCAACATCGAGTCCAATATCTTTATTATTACCCAGTTATTACAATCTGAAACCTGCAACTCAATACTGCCACAGGAAGCTACGAAAATCCCTCATACAATGAAATCTCGAAACCCTAAGCCCTTTTCACAAGCATATTTGACCTAACCTAATTAGGGAAAAAAATACTCTGACTAATAGAAAATCAATGGTCAACCCTTGACCCTGAGCATGGGACCCAAATAGATATGTGTGGGGGCAAACCGTGCTGAAAGAAACTGAGTCTGATTAGGCTCCACATACATAACACTTTATAGTATTCAAAAGTATTAAACTTTTCTTTGTCACCGGTCATATGGTGAGTGCAGCCACTATCTATAATCCAGATATCATTCTTACTAATCTTAGATATGAGTGTAGTTTCATCATACCTTTCATATTCATCTGAATCATCCTTCACAGCTACAAATACTATCTCAATATCATCATTCGGTTCAGTGTCAGTATCTTCATCTTTGCAAGTAGCTAGATAGCTAGCCTTCTTGCCTTTATCCTTGTAATCTTGGGTATCATTTATTTCTAATTGTTGGTAACCTCTGTAATCTTTGTTATCACCTCTATCAGATTTCTTCTCAAAAGATCTGTTATCACTTCTGTCATCTTTTCTTTTGTTAGGACATCTTGCAGTAAAGTGTCCAATCTCTTTACAATTGAAACATACAAGTGGTAACTTGCCTTTGTATTTACCTTTGCCTCTTTGCATTCTTCTCACCATGAGTGCTTCTATTTCATCTAGATCTTCTTCTTCACTTTCACTTTCACTATCTCTTCTAGATGAGTGTCTCTGACTAGATATTCTTATTCTCATAGAAGACTTAAATGCAGACTCTAAACTTGGTAACACACTATTATCAAAATTATTCATCTCAAATGAAATCAGTCTACCAATCAGGCTATCAAGAGTGACTGTATTATTTTCTACTGGTCTCATTTCTTGAATAGTAGAGACTCTAATAGCATATACAGGCAATAAGGTTCTTAAGATTTTACTTACCACTGTCTCCTCTTCAAGTGTACCTCCAACGCCTCATATAATATTGACTACTTCTTTTATTATTGTGCTGTACTGAGTGATGTTTTCACGTTCTTTCATTCTGAGATCATCAAAATTTCCTCCAAGGATTTCTGCCTTGGCTCTCAGAACATTTGTATCGCCTCCATGTACAAGTTTTATCTTATCCCACATTGTCTTTGCATTTTTGCAATCTTTGACATCCTCAAATTCAGCATCAAAGAGTGAGGAAGAAAGCTCTATAACCATGTAGTTATGTTCATGCTTTACTCTCAATTGATCTACCGTTAATGGTCTTGTAAGAAACACATATTCAGTATCTAAGTATTGAGTAATATCATTGCCAATACCTGATAAGTGGAGTCTTATTCTACTTTGCTATGAAGCAAAGTTGTCTTTGTTCACCTTGGGCACATCTCGTCTGTTCATCTTGTGATCTTAACTTAGGTCTTGAAACCTTCCTTCTAAGGACACAAGCTCTGATACCAATTAATAGTAATAACTGAGAGGAGGGGTGAATCAGTGGCCTCAAAAATTTATCCTTTAAACTTTAATCCACCAATCAATACACCTCAGATTATTAAGTCCCTCCAAGATGTATGCCTTGAAATACTTGAAATAATTAACTGTCTGTCGGTTTACCTTGTCTATCCTTATTCTCTTTGATTACCAATAAGTAGTAAAACTTATTTACTGAAGCTCAGTAAATATGTAGAGTAAAATAATCAATCGAGAAATGCATATGTGAAATGTAAAACAATAAAGTAATAAACCATACATACATTACACATAGATTTTAACATGAAAACCTTGTTAAGGGAAAAACCACTGGGACCGGTACCCCAAATTTTCACTCTTCTGAAGTGAGCCCTATTAGGAGCCAACCCTGTTAAAGGTTACAAACACATGGTTAAGTGCGACCTTTTTAGAGGATTTTTATACATAGGTTGTCACTCAGTATCTGGCACCTACGCTACCATCCTTGAATCAACCTTTAGACTGTCAATAGGCTTTATGCTAATCTTACTACCAACCTTGAATCAGCCTCCTTAGACTGTCAATAGGCTTTAGGTAAGACCAATGATACTATAGTGAATCAACCTTTTTGGTAATCTGTTAGGATATACCTCAATTATAGAAGATAATTAAGTCTCGCTCTATTAAGAGAATTAATGCTTCAATGGTTAAACTGAAACACGATGACCTGTTTCTAATGCAACTTTGAATTGCAGATATTCAGATCTATTTATGTACAATACCTCTCTGATCATTGTATCAATTAAATTACTTTGTGCTTCACACTTTCTGCTCTGTGATGTTGTGCTTCACTGTTCATCGGTGTCTACAGAATTCTTTAGCTCTCCCTTAGCTTGATTGATTAGGACTGTATGAATTTTATCGTTCACCAGTTTCTCTTCAGCATCTTCTTTCAATTCACTCCCCCATGTATCTGATTTCTTACGGAAATGAATTATGCTTGTCTCTTATATAGACACGATATTCCTTTATTTTTGATTCTTGATTCTTGATTCTTGATTCTTGGCGTGAAAAACAATCTAGCCAATTTGATTTACGGCTTTAACTCCTGATTTATCTCATAGTTATCTTCTTTCCAACTATATAAATCAATTTCTTAACTGTGGTTGAATAAAATAAATAAAACAATCAGTTAAGTCTATCCTTAAGCTCTGCCAGCTAGATATTTTGTCATTTTCTGATCTCTCATTTCTGTCGGTCAATTTTGTAGTTCATCGACAGTGACAACTGCCAGTTTCATCGGTGTAACTTTAGTTAGCTTTGGGATCTCCGTCCATAGGGCATCATTGGATCTTTCTTGTTGGGAAAAACTTTCTTCTTTTTCATCGGGCATCACTATGTTCTTGTTCGTCGGGCACCACTGTGACTTTATCTCTGTCTTTACCGATGGTGTGCACTTCGTCAGTGTGGTCTGTCACTTAGTGAAAACTTGACTTTTATGCATTGCTGAAAGCATAACTTCTGTTCCATTGATTATTTGAAGCCTTTGGCATTATGTATATGACCGTACAGATGATATCAAGTTGACATCAATGACAATACAAACCACTAACTGGTTTAATGTTTTGCATCATCTTCAACTTAACATTATCAAACATTCAATCAGTTACATGTCATGACAAATTGGAAGAAATCACCTTGTAGAATACAAAAAAGAATGATTCATTTTATGTGTGGTGGTAGAGGGATTTGTAGGGTCTTTAAGAGTCCAAATCAATTTATTGGAAGCAATAAAGTTCATACAGCATGGTAAAAACATAAAGCTCTGAAAGCATGGTAAAAGAGGGCCCTAACTATGGTAAAATGGAAAAGTTTCCACTTTGCACTGCTCTTTTGTTGTGAAGCTCAAGCTTGATTTGGAAGCTTGGAGCCTTGTAAAGTTATGTATGAATATTTCCTCAGATTGTATTTGATTAGATTTAATGTGAATGTGGAATGAATACATAAAATGATGCAAGATTCACAATATTTAGTATAAATAGATAAATTCAGAATATAGAAATCTATAATAGAAGTATTGATCTAGAAATGAATGGTGTTTTGGGATTAAATTAGTGTCTTTGTATACTTTCTCCATTTTAAACTAACCTATGACTTGAAAGGAGGAATTATGAAATAAGTTGTAGGCAGTTATCTGTTCTATAATGACAAAGGAGCCAAAGGTAATGATCAATGAGGTTTATGCTATTAGATCATACAATAATACACTTACTGTTTTGAATTTGAGCTTGAGCATCATGCAATGTTATTGCTGTCATTGCATGCTTGCTACTATTGTGCACCATATATTGTTTTATACACTGTTTATTTCATTGAGACCGTTAGCTTGGCATTTGTAATGTATTTGATGTTATTTGATCAATATATTTCTTGTTATTGGATCAATGTATTTTTCCCACTCTTTAACATACCCAAAGCATTTATATAGCAATGTATATGTACATATTCACTAGATAAGACTATCTTGCAACTTAACTATCACTGTATTGAACTATTTATAATCAGATATAATCGTGTGACAAAACAAAAAACATGAGGCATAGAACTTGTTTCTGGCTATTTATTTGTGCATTTAATTTGCAAGTTGAAACTTAGCATATACATCAGTAAGAATGATAAACAAGTGTAGAAGTGGTATGATAAGCATATATATATATATATATATATACATCAGTATGTATGTGTATGCATTATTATGTTGGTGTACTTATTTATTATTTTTCATTATTGTTACTTTATTTTATGTCTTCTCAATGGATAGAACATTGGGTATTGAATGTTGTTATTTGGAGTCCTTGGTAGAACAATGGTCCAAATTATTTAATGTGCATGATGATGACATTAAACATACTATTCTCTACCTTCTGAAAAATAATATTACTGGATCACATGTACGCAATGGGGTGATCTATAAACTAGTATTTTTAACTATCTTTGAAGTTACCGGTCAGTAAGAATGGGTCTTGAAGGTGGTTGTTTCTGACAATTCGGAAAAAGTTGTGCAGGAGATTCAGACCATCAATCTAAACATCATCTCTGGTAGGCTTGGCTGAATTTTTGATAATAGAGATGGCTTTGAAAATAAAATGGTGGAGGCATGGGAGGTGTTCAAGCTATCTTGCGCTAATGATGACTACGCTGCTTTTAGTATCTTCCATGGTTAGAATGAAGATTTTTTCAATTGTGATGATAGGAATGTTATGATGGACTACTTCTTTGGAGTTGACATTTTTGTCAACAAACTAGGTCATATTTAGATCAAACGTAGACATGAAACTTAACTGTTGAACATAATGTATGGAATAATATTCTTTGTAAATTTTTTTTGTTGATACATACTCAGGGTCTAGATATCCATATGTTCATCATCATTACAAAAAATTATCTAACTAATGAACTTTATATCCTTATGAATTATGGTGTTGTGATTTTGTCTCTTTTTTTTGACACAATGAATGGTTATATCTCTCTCTTCAAGGGTGGGTTATTCATTACTACCATGTCATGTTGTATTTAGTTTTATGTAGCTCTAATTGTTTATTGTGTACTATGCAATCTTTAGCATATGTATCATGTGACTTATGTAAATCTGATTATGATTGACAAGTAAGCCTTCAAGTGTAATAGAATCCACCCCTGTTCCTAGAACATTGAACCACCTACTCTACAATCTACATATTTAATCATAAAGACATTGCCAAAATTTCAATCATAAAGACTATTTTTGTCCATCCTGTTATCCATGCATATTCTATGTAGTTGCACGTGCATTCTTGATTCAGAGTGAAAAAATCTTATTTTGGATGCAAGGGAGAGAAGCCAAACACATAAAGAATATGCACATAAGCACGATAGCTGAGAAACATAAATATAGATATCACAATAGCTGAGAAACATAAATGTAGATATCATGGTCATAATTGTTTGGAGACACAACATAATTGAATGATATACCCAGAACATGCAACACAACCAATACTCCTCCGGTTCCAAGTTAACACTATAGGATCCAAAAACCATAGATAAGGAACAAATTTAGAGAGTAGAGGAGGGTCGTAACAACAAAAATAATATAGGGTCCCTATCTTATTTTGGTCATTATTCCCCTCCTCCTCCACTCTCTAACTTTATTCCTTATCTATGGTTTTTGGATCCTGCAATGTTAACTTGGAACTGGAGGAGTAGTGGTTGTGTTACATCCTCTGGGTATACCACTCATTTATGTTGTGTCTCCAAACAATTGTGACCATGATGCCTAAATTTATGTTTCTTATTTGTTATGTTGCAGGACCCCTTATGACCCTTTATGGCCCTTTACGATCCCTAAGAATACATATTAGAGGATTCAAAGTGTTGTAAAGGGTCATAAGAGGCTCCTAGGAGGGTCCATATGAGCTTCCACCTTCATGTGGTTGGCCCTATTAAGTGGAGAATGTTAAACTATTCTCCAAAAAAAGAGAAGCTCAATATTTTAAGGTCTCAATCCATGCATGATATTTTTTTAAAAAATATAGCATACTGTCACAATTGCGATGGTAGTTAGAGAATGACTAACACCAACGCACTACATGCAACGTCCAGATGTCGGAATAATCCAACAGCTAGATGTCGCATGTAAAACATGTTCATCGCATACCCTTTGTAATTGTGACACTAATAATGTGTAACAATGACATGTTAACCATTGTAGTTGGTGCATATTGTGACTATCAATACCGTTGCAATAATGACATACATACTAGCTGTCGGTGATTCCGACACATAAAGTGCAACACTGGTCTGTGTTGCTTGGTTGACGGGGTAGTATCAGAATTGTGACACATAGCCATTGAAAATAGGACTCAAATGTACTAGTTCCATGTTGTAACTGGCCTATGCTTAACCGATAGTGTACCTATTCTTTGCACCATTCCAAAAGAAGAAGTGATTAGATTGACTAAATCCAAGTCAGATTGATGCATGATGATTGTGAACAAAATTTTAGATGTTGAGGTAAAGTATGCATCTATGGTTATTGGTTATAAGATATATCATTCTAGTAGGTTGAATAGTATACCTAATAGTGCTATTCATACTGGCCATATGACGATAAAGGAGAATGAAGACTATGACTTGGCTGAAGTCACGAGAGAATAGTTAATGTTGAACTTGGATAAGGTCAAGAAGGATAAGAGACATAAGTTCAAATATGGCCAAGTTATTATGTGTTTGTTTTTGTACTTTTAGAATATATTCCCTGGAATAGGAAACATCACATGATCAAATGATGCTCTAGCCTTCATTCAGATAAACAACTCTATCATGATATTAGGAAATGACTTTACAAGCAAGGTTTGGGGTTATCTAAAATACTTTCAGAAAAAGATGCATGAAAGAGAAAGAATTCTATCAGAGATTGTTGAAAAATACAAGGATACAATTTTTTTCATGGTAGACACAAACACTTGTATGATGGAAGCAATTACGATAAGAGCCTCATGGGTGATGCCTATAGGTTATGAAGTGGAAGGAGACATATTTTCCATATATATAGAGAATTTGTTAGCTCAACCTGTAGATCCCAAGACACCAAGGTTTGAGACATATGAAGAGAAGTCACTTATAGTACACAGTGTGTTGATGAGACCAATTATTGAGAAAGAGGTGAGGAAAGATGATGAAACAGGCATGGTTCATAAGGTTTTCACCAAGGATCAGATATATAAAACTAGACCTAAGCATGTTGCAAGGAAAGATAGCGTATCTGGTGCAACAAAGGATGTTGAGGATGTTGAAGTTATTGGTGCAACTGATAGTACCCCAACTAGTCAGAAAAGAAGGAGTGACACAAGATTCAAGAAGGAGAAACCTTCACCTCCTATCAAAACCACATAAAAAGGAGCCTATAAAGAGAGGTAATCCTAAGAATAAACTATTCAAGGAGACACTAAGCACATAAAAGATGACAATAAAAAGGAAGAAAGATAAGGCACAAAGAGCTAAGAAAGTTGTTAATGAAGAAAGTGACGGAAATGAGTGTGAGAAAGAGAAAAAGGAGCTCAAGTAAAAAGGAAATAAATCAAAGTTAGTCGGTACACCTACAACTAAATTTGTTGAGATTGATTTTGGGAAATTTAGTTCTTTTGAAAACATAGTGTATAGAGTAAAGTGGTGGGTTGTGTTAGTTGGTGTAAGAAAGTTCTATGACAAGGTCAATGAACAATATTAGAAGATGATTAAGAAGGTTGTTGTTTTCAGCATGTTCAAGCTAAGAAAAGCCTTTATTGAATTACAAGGTTGAATTCTTACAACATTGTATGCTAAAATTGAAGTTAGGTGGCATACTGTATTGAAACTTGACAAAGAAATAATTGAATATGCCCTAGTTTAATTACAACCAAATATATCTACAGACAAAATTAATGAGACACTTCAAAAGGTTATAAATTATTTTAAGACTAGTTCTAGAGTTAGAAGACTATTGATTGGTGACTCTCAATTAGTGAGAGATGAAACAATGAATATTTTGAAGAAGCTTTTAGGACTTGTTGAGGAAGAATAATAAGACAATGTTGAAGAAGTTTATATGAAAGTTCAAGAGGAACCAGTAAAAGAAAAGGATAATGTTGATCTAGTGGTAACTCAAATTTCTAAAGGACTTACTATCGATGGTGTACAAATCACACTTGAGGAAGTTAGAGATGAAAATGCTAGTGATATTCCTACCATAAAGATATAGGATGAGTCCATAGATACACAAGATCAACATGAATCGCATGATACTAAAAATATACACAAGAGGAAAAAAAAGAAGAAGAACCAGTGAAATTAGGTACCCGTCAAGTTATGACTGATGTTACAAAAGATAAAGATTCTACTGATGATCAGGAGCAAGAGAAAGCAATTGTAAAGGAAGTTACAGAGAAAGAACAAGATAAATCAAAGGTAACACCTTCCTCCCAATCCAAAAAGAGTATTTATGAAGATGATATACTACTTAAGGTATAGGTGGACTTGAGTACTATGAACCCCAAGGAGGTGATATATTTTTCTATTGAACTCAAGTCAAAGACCAAAAAGGAAACAATGAAGCAAGAACGTCAGGTAATTCTTACTACAAGAGACATACTTTTAGGATTACTGAGCAATGTAAAATATGATTAGACTACTCTATCTATAGATAATCTTTCACATTTTGTTACTTCTACTAATGAAGAGATGAACAATCTTGAAGGTGCAACAATTTTGAAAGAAGAAAATTAGGACTGTGAAAAGAAAAAGGTCAGAGAAGCTTGCATAGCCAATTGCATTAGACAATACAATACTTTCTGAGACTATTAATCAGGTAAATGATGCATTTAAAGAAGGAGGTAAAATCCTCAAGTAATTTTATGATTTTTCTCTATTTTTGAAAAACTTAGAGAGGAGTAAAAGTTCAGCTCAATAAGAGCTTAGGTTGCTTGTTGCAAATTTCAGTCCTATACATGAGTTTGTTACTACTTTTGGTGTTGAGGTTAGCAATATACATCTCAATTTGAAATCATATAGAAATGAAGAAGACAAAAGGATAGCTAATACACTAGAGTTGTAGAATTTGGTGATTCCTATGTTAGACATTTTGCAACATGGTGTAAAGAAGGCCGAGAAAGCCCTAGCATTCAATGATGTGTGTACAATTGATGGATTAGAAGAACTTGCATTTTTTGTCAGAGGGATGATTATTATCATGGAGAGTTTACTAAAGACTTTGGATAATGATTTAGATATTCTAAGGGTTAACTTTAATAATGTTTTTAGTAGACTGTAACTAGGATTATGCTACTCTCTCAATTAATCTACCAAACCAAGATTTTTATCAACCATTAAACCATTAGTAATCTACCAAATCAAGCTTTTTATCAACCATTAAACCACTTGCATCAATAAACATTAATTGCATGAAAAAATAAATAATAAGAATAAGCATCCAAAATCATGCAACACAATAACACCAACATTTTTTCATGGAAACCCTATAAGGAAAAACCACGTGTGGGGATCAAATCCACTAAAATATGCACTGTTTTTAAGTATGCCCGATGAAGATCTTAGCCCTGTTAAAATCTTACAAAATGCCCAGTTAAGAGAAAGACCCTTTTAGGAGTCACCCGATCAAGGGATTTACCTCTAGCCCTGTTACCTAAGCTTTACCCTGTTAGGATTAACCTGGTTAAAGGATTTCAAACCCTAATTAAAGAGTCACCCTATTAAAGGATTTACAATTTAGACATGTTAAGATCTATCTAGTTAAGGGTTTTAGCTTGATGAAGCTATTAGGAATGAACAAGTAAAGTGATCTAAGAAAGTAGCACTTTCTTTGCTAATATAGATCGAGTTTAACCTCAATCTCTTCTTAACATACATACATGCTTCTCTTTTCCTCCTCTTCTTGATCACACCTCTACATCCAAGATCTACACTTGTAAATTTCATCATTTTACATATTTATACAATACAAGTACATTAGGGAAATGAATCACCTTAAAATTTGTTTTACAATCTTTCTGTCTTAGTGATAAATCCCTCAAACATGATAAAAATTTAGAACATGCTCTAACTAACTCAGGTCAGCTTTCAAATCCATCGCACATCAATTTGAAAATGAAAATTCAAACCATAATACACTTTCCAATGTTATTGCACATCCAATTTAAATTCGATCATAAACATGCAAACTCATCAATCCGTTACAATCTTCATCTTTACCACGATCCCTGGAACACATAATTACTCATTGCAGCTCGATATAACATTACCAGTCAAGGATCTCACCGACTATTCTTGACTGTCCTAAGAACACGTTTAACATTTTCTTGAATGACCTTCTGCCAATTGAAAAATAGTCTTAACGTCATTAAAACATGATGTGGTCGTAACCACAACCTCATAACATATCCATTATACACATATTATGATCACAACACCTGAATCCAAACACTGTTGACAAAATTTTCAAATCATTCTTCCATGGCTTTATCTTGTTCTTCTTGTAACCTTTCAACCTTCAATCAAACAAAACTCACACAATACATAAGATAAATCTCTATGGTCATACATATAGCATCTAGAGACATCAATTAGTCTTCTTGTATGATCGCACACTCCAATTCTTTCCACATCTCAAGATTTGACCACTTGATTGCACATCAAGATAATATGTACACAGTCAACCAATATAAACTAAGTTAACATCGAGGACAACATCATAATTGATCAATCTATCATTAGTTCGGCATCAAAGTCATACACAACTTAATTTTTATCAGTTATGCCATCAATATCGCACTTTGGCATTTATGCCAACACCAAAAATACCAAGCAATCATCTCGATCAACTAGATACAAAAAACTTCTCCCCCTTAGTTGTTTCTTATATCTTTTTCTTCTCATTCTCTTCTAACATCATTTACTTTTCTCTTCTCTTCTCCCCAACATTTACTCTTCTCTTCTCCCCCTTTGACAAAAATTCCAAAGACGCAACATGACTCAATTGTTCAACTACTACAACAATCTTCTTCTCCTTCTGACTTCTCCCCCTAAGGAGCAATCCCCTAAACATCAACCTAGAGTGAAAGATATGGAAATAAGTCCACCAGATTGATGAACCAAAAATATCTTAGTTATATTCAAGTAGGGGCATCACCCTTAGCTTACCTCTAAGGTACTCAAAAGTATTCTTAGGTAATGGCTTAGAGAATTTGATCTTCCCAATCATTGGAATTTCAAATTCCTTCTTCATCTCTTCAAAAAAAGCCAGACTCATCTCATCATTACCTCCAAATATTATGTCATCAACAAAAAAATTCAGCTAACAACAATTTACCTCTTTCAACTTTAAGGCACATATTACTATCATCACTTGTTCTATCAATACCAATCTAAATAAGATAAGAATGTAACCTTTCATACCATGCTCTTGGAGCCTATTTCATTCCATACAGTGCCTTTGAATCTTTCATGCCATGTCCTTCTCCTTTGTAAATGCAAAATAATCTAGTTGTTCCATGTAAGCCTCTTCTTCAATAATCCCATTCAAGAAGGCTAACTTGACATCCATTTGAAAAACTTTCAAAATTCTTGTAAGTAGCATAAGAAAGTAGAATCCTTACCCCTTCCATTCTTGCAACTGGAGGAAAATTCACTCCATAGTATAGTCCTTCTTGTTGTACATATCCCTTGCATACAATCCTTGCCCTTTTTATAATCACATATCCATCTTCATTCAGTTTATTCCTAAAAACCCATTTGGTACCAATCAAATTTTTATCTTTGGGTCTAGGAACAAGTGCCAATGTATCATTCTTCTCAATCTCATTAATTTCTTCCTCCATGGCTCTTTTACAATCATCATCCTTGATTTCTTCCTTCACTTTCTTAGGCTCATACTTATAAATCAAACACTTTATTTATCTAAGCTTTCTTCTAGCTAGAACACTTGCATTCTTGTCTCCTAAAATCTGATCAATAGAGTAATTGAACTTCACATACCTAGGTATTGCTGGTTTAGGTCTTGGAGCTTCTTCTTCTACTGGTTGAATCACTTCTTCCAATTTATTTTGATCTACTGGTCCATGTACTTCTAGTTTAATGTACACAATCTCCTGATCACCCTCTGTTACTTGCTTTCTTGAATCACCATATTTCACTAAAGTTTAATTAATTCTTAAATTAATTAAACTAACCTAACTTATCCCTTTTTATCCTACTTAGAATTAAATATTGTATTTAATTATATTTGAGCACATGGCTCCTAACTTTAACCCTCACCTAAGCTCACTTCCCTAACCTAACCCATCCTTCTACACCAATAGCCAGTAATTAATACTAATCTTCCACCTAATCACTCCCTAATCATTTGCACAATCCTAATCAAAGGATTAGAAAACCCAAGTCACATGTGACTCTTACACACCACTTACACATTTCTTACAAAGCCTTACACATCTTACACACACTTGCACATTTGTCCCCCTTCACATGTGAACTCAACCATGAGCCATCACATTCTCAAGTTTCTCACACATGTGTGAGCAACTTTGGTCTTCTCACCCTCTTACACCCTCTTACACCTTCTTAAACCTTGTCATTGACCCATCACTTTCAAATGTTTCTCACACATGTGTGAGCATCTTTTCCCTTTTGAATGGTCAAAACCCTAATCCACTTGGCCTCCACTTGGCCTCCACCTCATGGCCACATCATTGATCCTATGCAATCCTATCCCTTCATCCAAATTTGAATCTCAACCGTCCATTTTCCTCAAAAATCTATAAAGGAAGAGCCCTCTCCTCATCTTCAACAAGATTTATCATCACATTGTTATGCTGTAGGATGGTGAGCAACCACATTCCAATAATCATCCACACTTCTTTATTTGGGAGGTTTGCATGTGTTGTTTTGAGTAGATTAAACTTATTTTCTTATTGTCATTTATTCTCATTTACATGCTTTCTCCATATCTTTTGAGGTGTATGTAGATATGTAGGAATAAGTTTTAGTTGCTTATCATTTATTCCTTTATTTAAATTTTACATACTACATTTTGGCACGCTTGGTGGGACCCACTTCACGAGTTCTTTTACTAACCTTCTAATGGCTTTTGAGTTCTTTTTGTGAGTTTTTGGAGCTTGTAGGTTTAAGGAGCATTTTGAGGTCAACTTTTACAGAAGGCTCAAAATTGTGAAAACTTCCTCACGGTTGTGCTTGAAGGAGCCAAGCGATGTCTTTTGATATATAACTCCTTATATATTGCTCATTTTGTTTTTTTCAAATTGTAGGAATATATATGCATTGAATATATCTCACTTTTTGTTGTATATCTTCATTTATAGTTTTAAGAAAAAAATTCTTTTGTTTATATCAATATTTTATTTTTATCATTTTTAGAAAAATATATATACATTTATATATGTTGAATATATATACACCTTATATATATTTAATATATGTAAATATATATTTAAAAAATAATAATTATATATATTATAATATATAATATATATATCTTATATATTTAATATATTTATAAAAACAAAATATAACAAAAAAATCATATTAAAAAAATCAAACTAAAAAATAAAATAAAAATAAAATAAAATTTTAAATTAAAAATGACACACTCGCACGACTTGTGAAGACAAACCCACGGCCTGTGAGGACACTCCCCACGCGGGGCTGTGAGCATAGTCCCCACGTGGGGTTGTGAACACAGGCCCATGGGGCTGTGTTTTCCCTCCCTGTGCTTTTTAAAAAAAAAAAACTTTGCTTTAAATTGGGTTTTAAAAAAATAGCCCGCCCAAAATTTTTAAAAAAAATTCCCCAATCATTAATTATTAATTGGTTTTTAATCATTTTGCATTAATAATTAAGTGGTTTTTAATTATTCTATTTCATTTTGTAGGAATTTGACCCCTAGTCATATGGGTGACAAGGGGGCTTTGCTTAAATTTTAGCCCCCTCTGTCCAGCTTATGGTCACGTGGGGCCCAGGGGCTTAAGTTAGTTCATTTCTACCTTTTAATCCATAAAAGAGCTGTTTCACGGAAAATTTAGTAACTTTCCCATACGATCTCCATTTTGGACGATTCAAAAAGAACCAAAAAGCTGATTCAGCCCTCTACGCAAATCAAAAAGCCATTTATCTAGATTCTTTTTCAAAAATTAGGTGCATGCATTCAATGTTGACCTTTCGTTGTAATCTTAAAATGGTCATAACTGTTGCATATGAAAACATTTTTCAGTCATTTTTTAAAAAATTTATCAAAAAATCATAAGGAATCTATTTTTGAAATCGATTTTGGCTTTAGACAATCTGTTTGAAGTGTTTTCCACACATTTTGCAAATTGGGCTTAAAATAAACCTTTCACATTTGGATTTGGGATCTAAAAAGAACAAGTGTATTTTAAACCCCAAGATCACGTACGTATTCTCTCCTCTCGTGCCTTCAGTTGACCTTGAGTGCACAAGAAATACATGGTCTTGTTTTCTTTTTCTAGGAGGCCTTCTTGGGGATTTGATCACCTCAAGGGATGACCTCAACTCCCATGTTCCGGCGGAGTATAAATATTGGGAGGTGAATCCAAACACACATCTTTTGGAAGTAGAATCTTGTCACTCTTGGCTAAGCCCCAAAGAAATTTATACCTTTGGGAAGTGAAGGTGGAGATTTGGGTTACCATCTCCTCCCGTCTATGTAGTATTATTCTCTTTCATCTACGGATTTGGGCCTCATGTACCTTGCGTATATCGAGGACACTCCCTTAGTTGAGCTTGTAAATCCTAGTTGAAACCTCAATAGGGATGTTGGTATGTTTGATGTGCTTGAGTGTTTAAAACCTTCCCCATTTGTAGCCAAAAGGGGACACACCATCCAAATTAAGCCTTAGAAATTTTGTCTTGTATATATTTTCATTGTATATTTTGCATGTTTAAAACTTCAAAAATCCAAAAACATCATAAAATTTCAAAATCCAAAACAAAAAAATCATAAAGTTTGAAAATACAAAAACATCATAAAACATAAAAGTCCAAAAAAATAAAAAAATAAAAAAAGTAAAATAAATCAAAACATTGCAAAAACAAAACAAAAACATGCTTGTTTAAGTCTAGCCAAGCTTTCCACATCATCTCCACATCACTTATTCTATCTATCAAACACATCTTATTCTAATCACCCTCTTAATCATCCAAATAGTTCCTCTAATCCCAATCATCCAATCATTCTATTCACCATCTCTTAATCATATACAACATTTCTAATCTCCTCCCTAATCCAATTCAATGATCCAAATCATTCTTCTACATCCTTAATCATTCCTCCATGTCCTAATCACCCTTCCTTTTCAGATCTTAATCATCCTAGCTATCTTCTTGCATCCTCATCCTAATCAACTTTCTTAACCATTTCAATTATCCATCATATCTCAATCATTCCATAACATTTTACTCATAATATCCCAATCATCCATAACATTCCAAATCATCTCCCTAATCACATTCAATCATCCATATTCTTCTAATCATCCTTAATCAACCTCAACATCTTAATAAATATTTCAAATTATTTATCTCATCTTAATCATCCTAATAACTTCTTCCAAGTTATTCACATTCTTCTCAATCACCCTTAGTCATCTTAATCATCCTCCATCTTAATCATCATCCATAATCATCATAGATATTTTCCTTCTTCATCCTAATCATTCCCATCATCCTAATCACTTCTTCTAATTCATCCATATTATTAGTTAAATCATCTATCTTATCTTACGCATGCTAATCATTTCATCATCTTCCTAATCACTCAACCAAGGTTCTAATTCTCATCTAATCACTTTCATCCTAATCATTCTTCATAATCCTCATCAACATCTTCTTTCTTAATCCAATCTAATCATTCATCTTTCATCCAACCTAATCACATCATCATTCTTCTAATCCAATCCACTTGTCAACCTCATATCATTCTATCAAATCCTAATCCATTTCATCTTCCTTTTCATCCAAACCAATCACCCTTAATTATTCCCTTGTCTTCCAACATCTCTCATTTGTCTTCTAAAGTTCATCCATTCTTTATTCAAATCTTCATCCACATCTCCTTCTAATTCCAATTTTCATAAACTCTTCTACTTTTGGCTAAGGAACACCATCAAAATATTTGGACTTTAATCCTCGTTATATTGATTGACCCACATCCAACCATAGTAAAAATTAACCCACATCAAATCAAACTTCGTCTTTCACACCTTCATCAATATTTTTCACTCAAATCTTAGGTTGAAAGATTTATTAAAATGTTTCATAAACCCTCATCAATAGAAAACATCTATTTGAATCATATTTCTTTGAGAACATCAGTCTATCTCAAGTAGTTAATTCTCTTAGTGATATCCTATTTTTCTTGGGATCGTCAGTCTATCTCCAAGTAGAAAAAGATATCATCATCTAAACCAATCCTTTGTTTGCACCATCATAGGGTCTTGTTTCACCTAGGTTTGTCTCAAACTTTTAAATCCAAATCAAATCAAATCAAATCAAAATAAATCAAGTCAAAATCCTTGAGGCCTTTCCCTCTTAAATTAAAACAATGGCCAAGTATTGCTCCTAAGTCCTAAGTTCATATTTCATCCATCCTCAAATCTGTCACTTCATCCTTTCTTAATCTAAAAATTCTTCCACATCATCTTCTAATCCAATTCCAAAACCCCTCATTCAAACATCATGAATATGGATTGGTTTCACAAAATTGTTGAGGACTATAAAGTGCTAAACCCCTAATACTCAAACCATACCTCCAATCCAACCTACCTACCAAATCAATTCTCAACACATCATATCCAATCCCAATTCATCTCCCATTTATTATCCTTCCTCTACATTTGACAAGGGAAATTTATCTCATTATACTTCACCAACACATGATTCCCTCCACAGCCACCTTTCCCACGAGATTCAAGAGCTCCAAAACATTGTCCTTAGCCTACAAAATCGGGGTCAAAAGAAAAATTTTGCCTTTGAAGACATATGTCCTTCCCCATTTGTCCAAATTCATAATTCCCATCTACCATTTAATCCCAATCCTACGTCTAACCCCCCACATTTTGAGCTTCATGTCCAAAATCATAATCCTTATCCTCCACATAATCCTAATCCTCCAAATCCTACATCATCCCCATCCCACACTACCTTTTCCATTGAATGGATCCAAGGGCTAGAAGAAAAATATAAATCCCCAAATCAAGTTGTGAAATCCCCTCAAGTCATGAACCTACCACCGTCCCCTCCAAATCAATACATACCTCAATATCCTAATCCTTATGAGTCTCCCATCCCTCCATCCACTCAAGTTGAAGCTTCCACCTCCTCCATCACATTACCCCCACAAGTCCACACATGTCAAGAACTTATTCCAAAGCATGATAACATGGATTCCTCTTCTCCTCTAGCTCTAAACATCCCTCCATCTTATGACACCTCTCCATCTTATGACACCTTTCCATATGAAGATCCTCTCCTTCCATATCGAGATCCCCTTATCCTCCTTAACCCATCTGATGATCCCATTCCTAATCAAGATCAAGACATCCCCTCTACCCCATCCAATGATTCCCCTCCATGTCAAGATTTAACCTTCACTTACCCACCACTTCATGAAGCTATTCTATGTATCCCATCCACTAAACCCCCTCCGTTTCAAGATCAAATTACTCCATCTCATGATTCCATCGCCTCCATTTTGTTGCATGATTCCCTTCCATCTCAAGATGCACTCACTCCAACACATAATCCTCCCCAAAGTCAAGATCAAAGTGACCATTCAAATCCATGTCATGATGCCTATCCCTCTCAAAATCCTATTATCCCTCAACATGATCATAATCCTCCACAAAATCCCATCAAACCTATCCAATCCATCCATAAACCCCATTCACATGGACTCACATCTTGTGTTCAAAATAAAAAGTATCCCATTGGAAAAATAATGTCTCAAGATGTTGATAAATCTTCCACCCCTTCTACATCCAAAATTATTCCATCTAAACTCAAATTTTCCCCATCCCCCATCCTCCAAATCCATTTTAGGCCCTTATGTACAAAAATTCATCCCTTCCTCATCCACATCCATTTTGGGCCCTTATGTTCAAAGCTTTATCCCTTCCTCATCCACGTCCATTTTGGGTCCCTATGTCCCAAAAAAAAATCCTTCAACCCTTCCATCCATTTTGGGTCCTTACATACCTTCATCCACCATATCCAAGTTCACCACTCCATAACCTCAAATCCATAATAAAGATCAACAAAGGCACACATCCTTGAATTCCTTCCAACATCCACCCTCCATTTTTCCTTCCATTAACTCTTCAAACTATCTACCCTCATGCACCCATTCCATTGCTATTGGAAGAAATTTGGATGCCAAAGATAAAATTCATAAAAGCCAAAATCCACAAAAAAATAAAAATAAAGGATCACCATGTCACATCTAAAAGACATGTTTAAGAAAAGAAGATATGATCCAAAAGAAAGAAAATTCAAAAGGCCACCAAGGTCCAAATGAAAAAAATTCAAAAATCATGTGGATTCCCAAGATACTTATGGAAGATATGCATCTCAAAGAAAAATCAAAGTTGGCATCCAACCTTGCTAATCCAGAGCTTCTTCCCTTCATTAATCTATTTTAACCTCCATTTAAAAATCCCACTTATCTCAAATTCATTTTGGATCCTAAAATATATACCTCACTCCACTATCTAAATCCATCACCTCCTTCCTCTATTTTGGGTCCTTAATCCCAAAATCCACTACTCCTCATCCACTACTCCACCACCCTTCAAGGTGTGTGCCAATGATGATCTTTCTAACTCCCTTATCCCTTTATTCACAAGTCTTTCAATCTCTCATCCATTTTCCACCAATCCTTCCCCATCCTCTCATCCCATTAATCCAACCCTATTCATAAACCCTTATCCCCCCTTCATCCCCTCTTCATCCCCTCTTC
>MU226403.1:1255077-1269998 GCA_018584345.1 Thuja plicata | reverse complement strand
ATATCTGTGTGTGTGTGTGCATCATTATGTTGGCATACTTATTTATTATTTTTCATTATTTTTACTTTGTTTTATGTCTTCTCAATGGATTGAACATTTGGAGTCCTTGGAAGAACAATGGTCCAGATTATTTAATGTGCATGATGATGACATCAAACATGCTATTCTCTACCTTTTGAAATGTAATATTGTTGGCTCACATGTACGCGATGTGGTGATCTATAAACTAGTATTTTATACTCTCTTTGAATTTACCGATCAGTTAGAATGGGTCTTGAAGGTGGTTGTTTCCGACAATTCGAAAAAAGTTGTGCAGGGGATTTAGACCATCAATCCAAACATATTTCTGGTAGGCTTGGCTCAATTTTTGATAATAGAGATTGCTTTGAAAATAAAATGATGGAGGCATGGGAGGTGTTCAAGCTATCTTGCGCTAATGATGACTACACTGCTTTGAGTATCTTCCATGGTTAGAATGAAGATTTTTTCACTTGTGATGATAGGAATGTTATGATGGACTACTTCTTTGGAGTTGACATTTTTGTCAACAAAATAGGTCATATTTAGATCAAACGTAGACATGAAACTTAACTGTTTAACATAATGTATGGAATACTCTTCTTTGTAAATGTATTTTGTTGATACATACTCAGGGTATAGATATCCATATGTTCATCAATATTACAAAAACTTATCTAGCTAATGAACATTATATCCTTATGCATTATGGTGTTGTGATTTTTCCTCTTTTCTTTGACACAATGAATGGTTATATCTCTCTCTTCAAGGGTGGGTTATTCATTACTACCATGTCATGTTGTATTTAGTTGTATGTATCTCTAATTGTTTATTGTCTACTATGCAATCTTTAGCATATGTATCATGTGACTTATGTTAATCTGATTATGATTGACCTTCATAACATTGAATAGGCCACTCTAAACCAAAATATTGGCCTACTCAATTTTTTCAAATACACTAGAAACCATAGTGACAAGTAAGCCTTCAAGTGTAATAGAATCCACCCCTGTTCCTAGAACTTTGAACCACCTACTCTATAATCTACATATTTAATCGTAAATACATTGCCAAAATTGCAATCATAAAGACTATTTTTCTCCATCCTATTATCCATGCATATTCTATGTAGTTGCATGTGCATTCTCGATTCAGAGTGGCAAAATCTTATTTTGGATGCAAGGGAGAGAAGCCAAACACATAAAGAACATGCACATAAACATGATAGCTGAGAAACATAAATATAGATATCACAACAACTGAGAAACATAAATGTAGATATCATGGTCACAATTTTTTGGAGACACAACATAATTGAATGATATACCCAGAAGATGCAACACAACCAATACTCCTTTGGTTCCAAGTTGACACTGCAGAATCCAAAAAACATAGATAAGGAACAAATTTAGAGAGTAGAGGAGGGTCATAATGACCAAAATAATATAGGTTCCCTGTATTATTTTGGTCGTTATGGCCCTCCTCCTCCACTCTCTAAATTTATTCCTTATCTATGGTTTTTGGATCCTGCATTGTTAACTTGGAACTGGAGGAGTAGTGGTTGCTTTGCATCCTCTAGGTATACCACTCAATTATGTTGTGTCTCCAAACAATTGTGACCATGATGCCTACATTTATGTTTCTCAGCTTTTGTGTCACAGGACCCCTTATGACCCTTTACGATCCCTAGGAATACATCTTAGAGGTCTTAAAGTGTCATAAAGGGTCATAAGAGGCTCCTAGGAGGGTCCAAATGAGCTTCCACCATCATGTGGTTGGCCCTATGAAGTAGAGAATGTTAAAATATTCTCCAAACAAAGAGAAGCTCAATATTTTAAGGTCTCACTCCATGCATGACATTTTTAAAAAAAAATATAGCATACCGTCACAATTGCGACGGTAGTTAGAGAACGACCGACGCCAATGCACTACATGTGACGTCCAGATGTTGTAATAATCCAATAGCTGGACATCGCATGTACAAAATGTTCATCGCATACCTTTCGTAATTGTGACACTAATAATGTGTAACAATGACATGTTAACCATCATAGCCGGTGCATATTGTGACTATCAATACCATCACAATAACGACATACATACTAGCTGTCGGTGATTCTGACACATAAAGTGCAACACTGGCCTATGTTGCTTGGTTGACGGGGTAGTGTCAGAATTGTGACGCATAGAAATTGAAAAAATGACTCAAATGTACTAGTTCCATGTTGTAACTGGCCTATGCTCAACTGATAGTGTACCTGTTCTTTGCACCATTCCAAAAGAAGAAGTGATTAGATTGACTAAATCCAAGTGGGATTGACATGTGATGACTGTGAACAAAATTATAGATGTTGAGGTAAAGTATGCATCTATGGTTATTGGTTATAAGGTATATCACTCTAGTACGTTGAATAGTATACTTGATAGTGCTATTCAAACTGGCTATATGATGACAAAGGAGAATGAAGACTATGACTTGGCTAAAGTCATGAGAGAATAGTTAATGTTGAATTTGGATAAGAAAAAGAAGGATAAGAGACATAAGTTCAAATATGGCCAAGTGATTATGTATTTGTTTTTCTACTTTTAGAATATATTACCTGGAATAGGAAACATCACATGATCAAATGATACTCTAGCCTTCATTCAGATAAACAACTCTATCACGATATTAGGAAATGGCTTTACAAGCAAGGTTTGGGGTTATCTCAAATAATTTCAGAAAAAGATGAATGAAAGAGAAATAATTCTATCAGAGATTGTTGAAAAATACAAGGATACAATTTGTTTCATGGTAGACATAGACACTTGTATGATGGAAGCAATTAAGATCAGAGCCTCATGGGTGATGCCTATAGGTTATGAAGTGGAAGGAGACATATTTTCCATATATGTAGAGAATATTTTAGCTCAACCTGTAGATCCCAAGACTCCAAGGTTTGAGACATATGAAGAGAAGTCACTTATAGTACATAGTGAGTTGATGAGACCAATTATTGAGATAAAGGTGAGGAAAGATGATGAAACATGCATGATTCATAAGGTTTTCACCAAGGATCAGATATAGAAAATTAGACCTAATCATGTTGCAGGGAAAGCTAGCATATCTGGTGCAGAAAAGGATGTTGAGGATGTTGAAGTTATTGGTGCAACTAATAGTACCCCAACTAGTCAGAAAATAAGGAGTGACACAAGTGTTAAGAAGGAGAAACCTTCACCTCCTATCAAAACCACATAAAAAGGAACCTATAAAGAGAGCTAATCCTAAGAATAAACCATTCAAGGAGACACTAAGCATAGAAAATATGACAATAAAAAGGAAGAAAGAGAAGGCACAAAGAGTTAAGAAAGTTGTTAATGAAGAAAGTGAAGGAACTGAGTTTGAGAAAGAGAAAAAGGAGCTCAAGGGAAAAGGAAATAAATCAAAGTTAGTCGGTACCCCTACTACTAAATTTGTTGAGATTGATTTTGGGAAATTTAGTTCTTTTGAATACATAGTGTATAGAGTAAAGTGGTGGGGTGTGTTAGTTGGTGTAAGAAAGTTCTATGAAAAGGTCAATGAACAATATTAGAAGATGATTAAGAAGGTTTTTTCTTTCAGCATTTTCAAGCTAAGAAAAGCCTTTATTGAATTACAAGGTCAAATTCTTAAAACATTGTATGCTAAAATTGAAGTTAGGTGGCATACTGTATTGAAACTTGACAAAGAAATAATTGAATATGCCCTAGTTTAATTACAACCAAATATATCTACAGATGAAATTAATGAGACACTTCAAAATGTTATAAATTATTTTAAGACTAATTATAGAGTTAGAAGACTACTGATTGGTGACTCTCAATTAGTGAGAGATGAAACAATGAATATTTTGAAGAAGCTTTTAGGACTTGTTGAGGAAGAAGAATAAGACAATGTTGAAGAAGTTTATATGGAAGTTCAAGAGGAACTAGTAAAAGAAAAGGATAATGTTGATCTAGTGGTAACTCAAATTGCTAAAGGACTTACTATGGATGGTGTACAAATCACACTTGAGGAAGTTAGAGATGAAGATGCTAGTGATATTCCTACCATGAAGATATAGGATGAGTCCATAGATACACAAGATCAACATGAATCACATGATGCTAAAAATATACACATGAGGAACAAAAAGAAGAAGAACCAATTAAATTAGGTACCCGTCAGGTTATGATTGATGTTACACAAGATAAAGGTTTTACTGATGATCAGGAGCAAGAGAAAGCAATAGTAAAGGAAGTTACAGAGAAAGAACAAGATAAATCAAAGGTAACACCTTCCTCCCAATCCAAAAAGAGTATTTCTGAAGATGATATACTACTTAAGGGATAGGTAGACTTGAGTACTATGAGCCCTAAGGAGGTGATAGATTTTTCTATAGAACTCAAGTCAAAGACCAAAAAGGAAATAATGAAGCAAGAAACTCAGGTAATTCTTACTACAAGAGACATACTTTTAGAATTACTGAGAAATGTAAAATATGATGAGACTACTCTATCTATAGCTAAACTTTCACATTTGGTTACTTCTACTAATGAAGAGATGAACAATCTTGAAGGTGCAACAATTTTGAAAGAAGAAAATGAGGACTGTGAAAAGGAAAGGTCAGAGAAGCTTGCATAGCCAATTGCATTAGACAACACAATACTTTCTGAGACTGTTAATTAGGTAAATGATGCATTGAAAGAAGGAGGTAAAATACTCAAGTAAGTTTATGATTTTTCTCTATTTTTGAAAATCTTAGAGAGGAGTAAAAGTGAAGCTCAATAGAAGCTTAGGTTGCTTGTTGTAAATTTCAGTCCTATACATGAGTTTGTTACTAATTTTGGTGTTGAAGTTAGCAATATACATCTCAATTTGAAATCATATATAAATGAAGAAGACAAAAGGATAGCTAATAGATTGGATTTGTAGAATTTGGTGATTCCTATGTTAGACATTTTGCAACATGGTGTAAAGAAGTCAGAGAAAGCCCTATCATTCACTGATGTGTGTACAATTGATGGACTAGAAGAACTTGCATAGTTTCTTAGAGGGATGATTATTATCATGGAGAGTTTACTAAAGACTTTGGATAATGATTTAGATATTCTAAGGGTTAACTTCAATGATGTTTTTAGTAGATTGTAACTGGGATTATGCTACTCTCTCAATTAATTAAATTTTGCAAATTTTTGTCACACCTTCGTCATTTTTGTCAAAGGGGGTGAGATGTATGTGTTAGTATTATGATCCAAGATTACTGAGAGGGAGGAAGGGGTGAATCAGTAATCTACCAAATCAAGATTTTTATCAACCATTCAACCACTTGCAACAATAAACATTCATTGCATGAAAAACTAAATAATAAGAATAAGCATCCAAAATCATGCAACACAATAACACCAAAATTTTTCTCATGGAAACCCTAAAAGGAAAAACCATGTGTGGGGATAAAATCCACTAAAATATGCACTCTTTTGAAGTACACTCGGGTAAGATCTTAGCCCTGTTAAAATCTTACAAAATTCCCGGTTAAGAGCAAGACCCTTTTAGGAGTCACCTGGTCAAGGGATTTACCTATAGCCCTGTTACCTGAGCTTTACCCTATTAGGAGTAACCTGGTTAAAGGATTTCAAACCCTAATTAAAGAGTCACCCTATTAAAGGATTTACAATTTAGACATGTTAAGATCTACCTAGTTAAGGGATTTAGCTTGATGAAGCTGTTAGGAATCAACAAGTAAAGTGATCTGTGAAAGTAGCACTTTATTTGCTAATATAGATCAATTTTAACCTCAATCTCTTCTTAACATACATACATGCTTCTCTTTTCCTCCTCTTCTCGATCACACCTCTACATCCAAGATCTACACTTGTAACTTTCATCATTTTACATATTTATACAATACAAGTACATTAGGGAAATGAACCGCCTTAAAATTTGTTTTACAATCTTTCCCTCTTAGTGATAAATCCCTCAAATGTGATAAAAATTTAGAACACACTCTTACTAACTTAGGTCGGCCTTCAAATCCATCACACATCGATTTGAAAATGAAAATTCAAACCATAATAAACTTTCCAATGTTATTTCACAACCTCCAATTTAAATTCGATCATAAACATGCAAACTCATCAATCCGTGTCAATCTTCATCTTCATCTCAATCCCTAGAACACATAATCATTCATTGCAACTCGATATAACATCACCGATCAAGGATCTCACTTACTATTCTTGACTGTCCTAAGAATTCCTTTGACATTTTCTTGAATGACCTTCTGTCAATTGAAACATAGTCTTAACGTCATTAAAAAATGATGTGGTCACAACCACAACCTCATAACATATCTAGGATACACATATTATGATCATAGCACCTGAATCCAAACACTATTGAAATTTTTTTCAAATCATTCTTCCCTGGCTTTATCTTGTTCTTCTTTTAACCTTTCAACCTTCAATCAAACAAAACTCACACAATACATAATATAAATCTTTGTAGTCAGACATATAGCATCTAGAGACATCAATTAATCTTCCTGTATGATCGCACACTCCAATTCTTTCCACATCTCAAGATTTGAACACTTAATCGCACATCAAGATAATAGGTACACAGTCAACCAATAAAAACTAAGTTAACATCAAGGACAACATCACAATTGATCAATCTATCATTAGTTTAGCATCAAAGTCATACACAACTTAATTTTTATCAGTTATGCCATCAATATCGCACTTTGGCATTGATGCCAACACCAAAAATACCAAGCAATCATCTCGACCAACTACATACAAAAAAATTTTCCCTTTATTTTTCTTATGTCTTTGTCTTCTCATTCTCTTCTAACATCATTTACTTTTCTCTTCTCTTCTCCCCAACATTTACTCTTCTCTTCTCCCCCTATGACGAAAATTCCAAAGATGCAACATGACTCAATTGTTCAACTACTACAACAATCTTCTTCTCCTTTGACTGCTCCCCCTAAGGAGTATTCCCCTGAAAATCAACCCAGAGTGAAAGATATGGAAATAAGTCCACTGGATTGATGAACCAAAAATATCTTAGTTATATTCAAGTAGGGGCATCACCCTTAGCTTACCTCTAAGGCACTCAAAAGTATTCTTAGGTAATGGCTTAGTGTTGATCTCCCCAATCATTGGAATTTCAAATTCCTTCTTCATCTCTTCAAAAAAAGCCAGACTCATCTCATCATTACCTCCAAAGATTATGTCATCAACAAAAAAATTCAGCTAACAACAATTTACCTCCTTCATCTTTAAGGCACATATTACTATCATCACTTGTTCTATCAATACCAATCTAAATAAGATAAGAATGTAACCTTTCATACCATGCTCTTGGAGCCTATTTCATTCCATACAGTGCCTTTGAATCTTTCATGCCATGTCCTTCTCCTTTGTATATGATAAGACTGTAACCTTTCATACCATTCTCTTGGAGCATGTTTCATTCCATACAGTGCCTTTTGAAGCTTGCATGCCATGTCCTTCTCCTTTGTAAATGCAAAATAATCTAGTTGTTCCATGTAAGCCTCTTCTTCAATAATCCCATTCAAGAAGGCTAGCTTGACATCCATTTGAAAAACTTTGAAATTCTTGTAATTAGCATAAGAAAGTAGAATCCTTACCCCTTCCAGTCTTGCAACTGGAGGAAAATTCACTCCATAGTATATTCCTTCTTGTTCTACATATCCCTTGCATACAAGCCTTGCCTTTTTTTATAATCACATCTCCATCTTCATTCAATTTATTACTGAAAATCCATTTGGTACCAATCACATTTTTATCTTTGGGTCTAGGAACAAGTGCCCATATATCATTCTTCTCAATCTCATTAACTTATTCCTCCATGGCTCTTTTACAATCATCATCCTTGATTTATTCCTTCACTTTCATAGCCTCATACTTATAAATCAAACACTTTATTTCTCTAAGCTTTCTTCTGGTTAGAACTCTTGCATTCTTGTCTCCTAAAATCTGATCAACAGAGTAATTGAACTTCACATACCTAGGTATTACTGGTTCAGGTCTTGGAGCTTCTTCTTCTGCTGGTTGAATCACTTCTTCCAATTTTTTTTTATCTACTAGTCCATGTACTTCTAGTTCAATGTACACAATCTCCTGATTACCCTCTGTTACTTTCTTTCTTGAATCACCATATTTCTCAGGGTATTCGTCTAACTTTACATTTTCACTTTCAATCATCTTGTTAGTTCTTTTATTGAAACACTTGTATGCTTTTCTTTTAGTAGAATAACCCAAAAATATACCTTCATCACTCTTAGGATCAAACTTTCCTGTGTCATCATCCCTCTTGATGTAACACCTACTACCAAAAACTTTAAAATACTTAACATTAGGTGAGTGACCATTGATGAGACCATTTACTGTCTCTATTATATTGATCTTAATACTCCGTTTTAAGTATTACCAAAACATTTGTGGGCTTATAATTAGTTGAACTTGTGTTAAAGTACAGTTAGAACCGTCAAACCCATGGGTAGATAGTTATGTTATATTTTGCCAATATTATATATATATATATATATATATATATATTCCAGCATTTCATATAGCAATCAAAATGTGTGTTCTAATATTTGGATCAATTTGATTAATTTTACTTGTATGAATATTTCTGCATGATAACTAACCTGCTAGGAAGTAGGAGTAGCTTGAGAGTGGTCGAAAATATTTAAAAGAGAACATTGAGGTCCAGCTGCGACGAGTAACCATCATGGCACCAGAAGACAAGTCTACTACAAAAGAGGAACCACTGTTCTAGAAATGCAGGAATGTAGCACTGCTATATTCCCTCTGCACTCATCATCATGTTGAATTGGTCACCCAAACTTTATTGCACATGTCATGGGCTGTTACATTTCACTTTCTTCTCTGGCGTGATTTCAGTCAGATCTTTTTTTTTTGTTTTGGAATAAAGTGTCGATCCTCTATATATAGGGATTTGACAGTTAGTTTGTAAGTTCGGAAGTTTTTGGGAATACATTGTTGCATCTTGCACAACAAGTTAATTTCTAGTTTTATTTATCATTCTTATGTAATCAAGTTTTGAAATACAATGAAGTGATTTTTGGCTTACCTTCTGTGTTAGTAGATTATCATAAGCCAACCAAGGGGGCCCACTTGGAAGGTGGATTAGAATAGAGTAGAGTAGATTTACTGGTGCAAGAGCACACCTAGCTCAAAAACCCTAGCTCCTTATTTCTGGCATGTACTGACTCTAGCCAAGTCAGGAGAGTGTGTGTGGACCTTAGAAGGTCATTTGTTTTATTTCCCTAAAATGGATATGACAAGATCAATCCATGTCTAGATAGGTTGCTTGGTTGGTTTCTTTTAGTTGTGTGTGTGTGTGAGGTAGTTTGGAAGCCTCTAGAAATCCAACCAAGGCATTGGGAACTTTGGATATGCTGCTTGGTATCACTAGCACTCGGCATACACTGGTGCCTAGCAACTCGGCCTACACTGGTGCCAAGTTAACACTGAAGCTGAGTTAACATTGTAGCCGAGTTAACACTGTAGCCGAGTTAACACTAAAGCTGAGTTAACCCTGTAGCCAAGTTAACACTGTAGCCAAGTTAACACTGAAGCTAAGTTAACACTGATGCCAAGTTAACACTGATGCTGAGTTAACACTACAGCCAAGTTAACACTGCAACTCGACCAATACTGCAGCTTGGCTTGCATTCCTGTTGCTCGGCAATCTTCATTCGTAACGGCCTGTGAAAAGTGGATCTTGTCTTTTATGGACAGTATGGTTAGTGTAATGGTTCTTGAAGAGATTCTTGTGAATGAGTGGACCGTTAGGGTTGTTTCCTATGAGAGGATGGTTACAAATAACATCCCAAGCATTCATTTCAGAGATCTAGAGAGTAGAAATTGTAGAAGAAGAGAAGCTACAGGAAAGTTAAAGATTTGCAGATTATTGTACTATTTTGTTTTTTTTCTAGTAATGAGAAGTTGCAGACTGTGTGTTTAGTGGATATCAAGTTTCTTTGTGGTTCCTTTTGCATGCAAGTAGATTAGTTACTTTATTTTCTATTTTGTAAGTTGTTAGTTCTTCACCCATTCTGGATTGTAAACATTAATGGCCCCTCGAGATTCTTGAATCCATGGTGAGAATCATGTGTTGGGATGGAACTCAAGAGGAGCCCTTGTACATAGTTTCCTTTTTTTTTCTATAGGAGAAGAAATAGAAAAAAAGTCTAGAGATCTTACCCTAGGTGAGCTTGGTAATAGTCCGGCTAGGGGAGAAAATGAAAGCAATGTTCTAAGAACATTGATTGAGCGAGAGGAATGAATCTATTTGTGTAGGTTTAGCAAGAAGAAGATGAAAATCACTTCGATGGGGACTGAGTCTTGAAGAGGAGGTAAAGTTGAGAGTGACTTACCTCAGTGTTAGGGTTATGAATACCCTAAGGGATCTAGGAAAAATATCTCAGAACAGAGCCAAGTTGGTTCTATATCAGCAACAAGACTACCGTCTACATTAGAATGGTATCAGAACTCAGAATATTCTGAGCATGTAGATGGAAGGTGATCTACACCAGGCAGTGTTGGGTTTGTTTGGTTCTTGTTATGAATTTCATGGTTGCATGTTGATCCATCAGAGCTGCAGGAGGATGAAGTTGTTCTTACTAGTGTGAAGATCTCAACGGAGTTCTTGGTATTGTCTCCATCGAGCATCGAGATAAGGCTAGGTAGAAGGTGCAAGAGAGAAACCACTAAGAGAAGGGTGGTCAACATCTTCTATAATCTTGTGTGGGTAAGATGGAAATATGGAGGTTGTGTGAAGGAGCAGGAAGACTGGTAGATAGCGACTAGTATGCACTCCATTAATCAGAGTCATAGTTGAAAGAAGAAGTAGACGAGGCATCGATCCTTGTAGTTGATAAAGATAGTCAAGATGTATTTGACAATAGAAGAGAGAATCATATATGAGGCATATAAATCCTTTAAAGAATCTAAAAGAAAGAAAAGAGAAGAAGTTGAGAGAAAGAAGAATGAAGAAGAAAGAAAGAATGAAGATTTGACAAGAACCCAAGCACACGAAGTGTTAAGAAACTTAAAGAAAAGGATAGAGGAAAATGAAGCTAAACTACTAGAAACTAAGAGAATGATCCATGCACTCCTAGAACAAGAAATATTGGAAAATAACAACAAGAGACCAAGGAACTTGTTGAGAAACATGAAAAAGTTGCAGACATCAAACAAGAATGTGTTATGGAGTAGCATGAAGAAGGAATAGAAAATGGAGAAAAGGGTTAGCTGAAGATCCTAGTGGTGGATGCACCATTGAGTTGTCCACTTGAAGGACATACAAAGCAGTCAGCTATGGAAGAGAAGAGTGGGCACCAGATGGTGGTGAATGAACCTAAGTGTGTAAGGGTTCATGAAGATGCCAAGACGGTATCAGAGTGTGTTGCTCATGAAGGAAGTAGATGTGTGATTGCAGTGAAGAAGCTACTAGAAGAAGTTGGTTGTGATAAGATAGTGCAAGTTGTTGAAGGCGCCATGAAAGTAAGTCCTCAAGGACTTCATGAGAAAGAACTCTTAGAGGAAGAGTTGGAAGCCATTGGTGAAGAATGACAATATAAGTTTGGAGCAGCAGCAACATGCCTAGGAAAAAGGCACAAAGAAGACTTGGATACCTTCATGAATGCAGCATTGATCTTAGAGGATGGGACTGAGAAGCAAGTTGTAGTAGACTTTGGTCATGAAAAGACCATGGCAACTGAATTTTCTCTCAAGGAAGCAGTGGAAAACCAAACTTATGTTTTGGTACATGTAGATGTAAGGGAAATTTGGTTTTATAACTCTTTTGTTGCAACATTAAAAGGGAATCATGTTGATGGCCCTCTGAATGATCATAGTATAGGCCTAGAGTTGAATGATACATGGTACAAGTACAAGTTGTTTGGTTGTAGGTACAAGAATTTAAAGGCAAGAGAGTATACTTTTGTTGTAGGGAATCACCCATCAGTGCCTCCAAATTGGAAGACAAGAAATAGGTCACATAATCCATGGGACATGGATTCTTTTCCACCTTGGAAGTATGGTACAGGAGCACACCTAGCTCAAAAACCCTATCTCCTTATTTCTGGCATGTACTGACTCTAGCCAAGTCAGGAGAGTGTGTGTGGACCTTAGAAGGTCATTTGTTTTATTTTCCTAAAATGGATATGACTAGGTCAATCCAGGTCTAGATAGGTTGCTTGGTTGGTTTCTTTTAGTTGTGTGTGTGTGTGAGGTAGTTTGGAAGCCTCTAGAAATCCAACCAAGGCATCGAGAAATTTGGATAAGCTACTTGGTATCATTGGAACTTGACATATACTGGTGCCTAGCAACTCGGCCTACACTGGTGCCGAGTTAACACTGAAGCCAAGTTAACACTATAGCCGAGTTAACACTGAAGTTGAGTTAGCACTGTAGCCGAGTTAACATTGAAGCTGAGTTAACACTGGTGCCGAGTTAACACTGGTGTTGAGTTAACACTAATGTAGAGTTAACACTACAGCTGAGTTAACACTGTAGCTCAGCCAATACTGCAGCTTAGCTTGCATTCCTGTTGCTCGGAAATCTTCATTCATAATGGCCCGTGAAAAGCATATCTTGTCTTTTATGGATAGTATGGTTAGTGTAACGGTGCCTGAAGAGATTCTTGTGAATGAGTGGACCGTTAGGTTTGTTTCCTATGAGAGGATGGTTACAAATAACATCCCAAGCATTCATTTCAGAGATCTAGAGAGTAGAAATTGTAGAAGAAGAGAAGCTATAGGAAATTTAGAGATTTATAGATTATTGTACTATTTTGTTTTGTTTCTAGTAATGAGAAGTTGCAAACTGTGTGTTTAGTGGATATCAAGTTTCTTTGTGGTTCCTTTTGCATGCAAGTAGATTAGTTACTTTATTTTCTATTTTGTAAGTTGTTAGTTCTTCACCCATTCTGGGTTGTAAACATTAATGGCCCCTCGAGATTCTTGAATCCATGGTGAGAATCATGTGTTGGGATGGAACTCAAGAGGAGCCCTTGTACATAGTTTCCTTTTTGTTTTCTGTAGGAGAAGCAACAACAAAAATTCTGGAGATCTTACCCTAGGCGAGGTTGGTAATAGTTCGGCTAGGGGAGAAAATGAAAGCAATGTTCTGAGAACATTGATTGAGTGAGAGGAATGAATTTATTTGTGTAGGTTCAGCAAGAAGAAGATGAAAAGCACTTTGATGGGGAATGAGTCTTGAAGAGGAGGTAAAGTTGAGAGTGACTTACCTCAGTGTTAGTGTAATGCCCCGCCAGGGAACCCAGGAGAACCAACCTAAACTAGACACTGAGTTAACCGGATAATTTTTTTTTTAAATGTTTACAAACAATAATGATAACAATGCGGAAGCAATGAGATACACGACATACACATAAGAACAACTCATACATAGATAACAATCCTTGAGGGTCCCTTGACATAGAATCACTTAAGCAAGATAATCTATGAATAACAACTATAAAGAACTAACACAAAGGTACATCAAATGAATCCAATAATATACATCTCATAACTCACATCCTCTGCACATGTTGCAGGGTATGTAGTAATCACTCTAATACAAGTATGTTACAACAACTAATACAGGTATCACATCCGATACACTATTACAAGATTACAATTGATATGATAAGATCAAAACCCCCTAAGCTAAACATGATGAATACACATGATACAACTCATGAAACTGTACCAGTCTCCAAAAGAATCAGAAGATATAACTACAACAAAGATCCTCCAAGCAAGAAGAAGAACCGTCGGATCTCAATGGTAATAAGAATCACTACCACCCGACCGCGTGGAACCAAAGGTCCACTCCCACCGTACCGAGGAGATAATAATAGGCCCACTCACACGGGTATATAATCATGAAGACAATCAAAGGTATACAAGCCATCATTAAGAACACATAGGAAGATCCTAGATTGCTTTCTGATCACAATGAGAAAGACTAAAGCAAAAGCACAAAGATGAAAAGACCAAGGCAACTGGAAATCCAAGATCATACAAGGTACATCATTCAAAGATAAAAAGAACATACATAAGATATCCAAAACACCAACGCAAACCATATACTGAAACCAAAAGCCAAGTGTCCAAGACACAACCATAAAAAGCTACAACAGGACCTATGGAGGAGACTTAGGCTACATGCTATGGGAGTGTCATCATATGGTAATATACTTGAGTTACCCAGGACTAGTCACTATGGACCCCGGACCCTCAAGCATATCTAGTTGAGTTTACCCTGGTCTGGTCACTCTGGACCCCAGACGCTCAACATGCTAACTAATCTTGTATTTAATGTTTACCCCAAGTTTTATTATTAAGTTATCACTTATTAAACAACTTACAATAGGTCACCCTGGACTAGCCTCTTTGGGCCCCAGAATCCTATTACAAGCCACTCCCCTAAGATGCACCTAACTATCCATCCCCTAAGCTCAAGATCATAAATAATGTCATAGATCTCATAAACTGGTTCCTACCCATATAGGAACTACTGGTTCTCACTAACCATATGAGACGTTCTCAAGGATCACATATCCTGAGTTCATAAGACACTAGGTTCAAAAAGACAATCGAACCAACATAACATAATAAGTCACATATATTGGAAATTCACGCAAGACTCCATGACGAATCAAGTCTCAAAAACTCTAACTGACTCTCAACATGATAAGGTTCATAGAAGAAAGAACACGCACATCATGGCAACAAAGTACATCCAGAAGGAGCTAAACAAAATGCATTAATAGCATGACGATAAACAAATTTATAACCTAGTTATACAAATTCATTTATCCTATAGAATTACTA
>MU226403.1:1230591-1250092 GCA_018584345.1 Thuja plicata | reverse complement strand
AATCATATGCAAATAGGAGATATAACACTCTAAGCGATGAATCAATAACATACTGAAATGTGATACATAAATATCCTCAAAACCATCTGAAATAACAACGCATACATGAAAAGGCCTACAAGAATTCAACAACTGAAACTGAAAAGCAAACCAAGAGGTGGGTATTACAGTTAGGGTTATGAATACCCTAAGGGATCTAGGTAAAAGATCTTAGAACAGAGCCAAGCTAGTTCTGTAGAAGCAACAAGACTACCGTCTACATTATTTACTTTCAACATCCCCAGCATTTTAGATAGAAGATTACAGTTTCTTCCTGCAGCATTGTACTTTGTGAATGTTCTTGCAACACCTGTAAGGATAGTTATAGTGAATGCTCTAGGTTGAAAGAATAGGCTTAAGTAGAGTTTACAATTTCCAACATTCATTTCAGTAAGGAGTAAGTGTGTTTACTTTCCTGCAACGCTAGTGTATATTCCTTTCATGCATTTTACCTTCCTGCAACATAGGTAGAATGACTCTTTAAGGGACTTAGTGCACATACTATGTCATACCATTTCAAGTATACGTCCTTGGGTTGACAAATTAAATGCACCTCATGGTGGGAGAATTAATCCTTAGATTGAATAAAATATTTCTAAGAGAGGCTTTAGGCATGATTACTAAGCACCTATTGTGAGGAGGTTCATTTTTGGCGCCATTTCCAGGGATGGTGTCAAGCTGAGAAACTTTCCGAGTCATCTTTTTCATTTCTAGCTAGCTTTTAGATAGTGGTTTGCAGTCCTAAATTTTCTTCACAAGTGTGAATAATTCATTTCCATGCATCGAAGATGAAGAAGATGAGATGAATATGGAAGAGTTATTCTAAGAGAGTCTATAAATTTCAATGAAGAAGTTGAAGAAGTTGAGTTACCTTTTGTTGATGCAAGTCCTGAATTTCCTGTAGCATCTTCCTTTGGAGTAGATCCTTTTGATATAAGTGGCCTTCGACCTTTTACTAAAATTTTGGCCATCTTTCTCGATAATTCCAGCCTAAATGCACCTATTGTTAACAATCCTGTAGCTAATATTCCTTTCCCGCAAAAACTCCAGTTCCAAATACCTCGAGTAATGGCACAACCTACTTTCCTGTTTCCTCTTCTGAGCCTTATAAACAATGCTAATCTCAAAAATATACCCACTACTGCACTTCCAAATTTTTATGGCCTAATAACTAAAGATCCTGACACCCTTTTGTTCAAGTTCGACATCCTCTATCATAGCTTTGACTATAACACTAATGCCCACAAACTCAAACTATTTCCAGCAACACTGAAAGAGTCAGCCTTACGATGGTTCATGGGCTTAGGACCTAATGCAGTAGGCACCTGGGATGAGATGAAGACTCTGTTTCTACAAAAATACAAAGAGTATTGTGAGGGGAGTGACCCAAGGGGAGATGCCATTTTTTGAATGTCGCAAAAGGAGGACAAAAACTTGGAGGATTATGTTTCACGTTTCTTGTACACAATGCAGAAGAATCCCCTACATGTGCTAGCGGAGGATTCAAAAAAAATAGTCTTCTTAAGAGGAGTAAACGAAAGCTATCCTAAAGCACTGAACCTCATGGCTAGTGGAGACATATCGCAATCTTCTTGGGATGACCACAAGAAAATGAAGAAAGGCAGAGGATATCGGTCCACATTCACTAAAGGGATCATTTCAGGCATTTCCAAGATGGAGATATCTAACTTTCTTGTGGATTTCAAGAAAAACATAATTAATGATGTTTCTACACATCTCAAAACCATGACTACCAAGAATAAGCATGCAGATGCTGAATCACACTTAGCTGAGTACTATCCTCACTGTCGTAAACAAAAGAAAGACTATGGATGTAAGCTGGTGGTGAACCTAGAGAATCAACATTTGCCTACTAAGTACATGAAGATAGAAGGAGATGATGAGAAAGTGTTCTTTATTGCTCAATGTCGACCATGGGATTTAAGACAAGGTATGCCTCAGGACCCTTTGCAATTTTCAAATCCTTATAATAATCAATGACAAAACCAAAGTTATCAAAATCCTTCTCGGTACTCTCAACCTACCTTGAATAACCAGTGGCCTAACTAGCTGAATAACTAGTGGCCTAACCAGCAAAATAACCAGTGGCCTAACCAGAAAAATAACTAGTGGCCTAACCAGCAAAATAACCAGTGGCTTCAGCCTCAGAATCAATGGAAACCACCACAAGGGAATTGGTAGCAAAATAACCAATGGAGGGGCCCTCCACAATGGCCTAACAAAAATCCTTCTTTTCTACAGTTACCACCTCTAGTACCTCCTCCTGTAATAATGCCACCTCCTGCAGCCACTAGTCTTAATCCAAAGCCAACCCAATTACCTGCTCAGCCGCAACCTAATCCTCATAACAAGAAAACAACAATAGCCAATGTATAGCACTGATACTCAACAATACCCTGCCTATGCACTAGAGATATCTGATATCCATTTGAGGTCCGGTACCACTTTGCCTGCACCTGAATATCCTATTATCAGAGAAGTTGCAGACACTCCTATAGCATCAACACCACTTCCAGAAGCTACACTGCAAAATACCACCCAATAAACTCATATATCTAACAAAATTGATGTTCAAACCTTAGTTGATCCTCCTTTTTGACATAGGCTTACCATAGACCGACCTATATCCCGAGAAGAAATACCATTTGATATTCTTGAGCAGATAAAAAACATACACATCCAAATCCCTCTGTTCCAAGTTATAAAAGATGTTCCTCTCTATGGAAAAGCTATTAAGGAAGCATGCCTTAAAAATCCTGGAAGGAAGAAGGACCCTCAAATAGTTCATGTTATAGGGTAACTTGCGGATATCATGTTGGGAAAGGTAGTTATACCCAGGTATTTAGACCCTAGAAGCCCAGTAGTTGATTTGATAATTAATGGCCACTCTGTGAAAAATGGTTTGGTGGATTTAAGAGAAACCATAAATGTAATGACCAAAGACACAATGCATAGATTAAGTATAGAGGGCTTGAGAACAACTCCAACAGTGTTACAACTTGTTGATAGTTCAACTGTCACTATAGATGGTCTTATAGAGGATATAGTAGTCACCTTGGATTCATGGGAATACCCTGCTGATTTTCTCATCTTATCACCTATAGTAAACTTTGTTGGCTATCCATTCATCCTAGGGAGACCTTGGTTAGCCACCACTAATGCAAAAATTAGTTGCATATTAGGAAGCATAACAATTTCAAATGGTCAAGCAATAAAGAAGCTAGCACTATATCCTCCTACCCAACCAAAACTAGACTTGGGAGATCCTATTTGGCCAGATTTGGGAGATGAGGAAGAAGAGCTCAACTCTGTTGCTCAGCTCATGATGTTGCATAGACAATATTTTTTGAAAATGCAAGAAGAAGATGATGTAATACAGAGTATTCTAACCAATGAGTGTGTAGTAGTAAAGGATGTTTTTGAAAGTTTTGTTTTATAGCTATGTACCTATGAGGACTGTGTCTTTCCAGCAAGCCCTAAGATAATTAATCAATTACTTCCATGTGAAGTAGCTACAAGCCCAGTACCTGAAGTGTCAATGGTAGAGATAACAACCACTGTGGAACTTTCCCCTGGTCACAATCTCCATGTAAACAACAAGTTGCCACCACCATAATTGGAATTGTTAACCAAACTCCTGCGTAAGCATGAAAAAGCCTTTGCTTGGGATTATGGAGATATGCTAGGTGTGAACCCTAAAATCTGCATCATAGGATCTACATCAATGATGACAGCCTACCACTCCATCAACCTTAGAGAAGAATAAACCTAGCCTTGTGAGAAATAGTTAAAACTGAATTGCAAAAGTTGCTAGATGCTGGTTTCATCTATCCAATCTTTGATAGCAAGTGGGTATCACCTTTGGTCATTGTACCTAAGAAGAGAGGAAAATGATGAATATGTGTGGATTACTAGGAATTGAAAAATCCCACAAAGAAGGATCATTTTCCTTTACCATTTATTGATCAAGTCTTGGACACTTTGGTTGGTAAGAAGTACTTCTCCTTTCTGGATGGATACAACGGTTACAATCAGATCAACATTGCTCCAGAAGATCAAGAGAAGACCACATTCACATTCCCTTGAGACACATATGCTTATTTTGTATTACCATTTGGCTTATGCAATGCACCAACTACTTTCCAAAGAGCTGTAATCAACATTTTTGATGACATATCACATGATTATATGGAAATATACATGGACAAATTCACTACATTTGGTGTCACCTTTGAGGAATCCCTGAAGAACTTGGAAAAAGTACTAATCAGATGTCAAGAACACAACCTATCTCTCAGCAATGAGAAATGCTTTATGATGATGCAGGAAGGCATATTGCTGGTACATTTTATCTCTGAAGCTAGAATCCAGGTAGACCCTACAAAGATAGAGGTAATTCTCACACTACCTATCCCTACAAAGAAAAAAGATGTTAGATCTTTCCTAGGACATGCTGGCTATTATAGGAGGTTTATCCAAAATTTTAGTCAAATAGTTAGTCCTCTGCATAATTTTCTTACCAAAGAGGCCAAATTTTCTTGGGAAAAGGACTGTGATGAATCCTTTCTATAGATCAAGTCAATTTTGACAACTGCACCAATACTTAGGGGCCCTGACTGGTCTTTGCCATTTCACATACATACAAATGCTTCTGACTATGCAATAGGTGTTTTCCTAGGACAAAAGTCTAGTAACCTTGAGAATGCAATTTACTACATTAGAAAGAGCCTCCATGGATTAGAGTTAAATTATACAGTGACTAAAAAAGAATTACTAGCAGTAGTTTATGCTTTGAACAAATTTCACCATTATGTAACCGGTTATCCCATCTTTGTTCATATTGACCATGCAACAATTAAGTATCTCATGAACAAACCTGCCATCACAGGCAGACTAGCAAGATGGCTTCTTCTTTTGTAGGAATTTGACATTACCATCATTGAAAATCTTGGGAAGGTGAATGTGGTAGCTGATTATCTATCCAGAATCCACCATGCTGAAGAAGATACTACTCTGATAGATGATACATTTTTGGATGAGCATTTATTTCATATTGCTGTCCAAAATCCATGGTATGTTGATATAGCTAATTACCTTGCAACTAAAAAAATGCCAACACATTTCTCTTATAAGGATAGGAGATTGCTTGTAGAGAAAAGATTCCACTTCTCTTGGATTGATAACATACTATTTTACACTGGACCTGACCAAGTAATGGGAGATGTGTGGAAGAAGATGAGACATATGACATTCTCCATGTATGTCATAATGAGTCATGTGGGGGACACTTTGCAGCAAAAAGGACAACCCTAAATATTTTAACAACTGGCTACTATTGGCCTACACTTCATAAGGATGCAACCAGTTACACAAGGAAATGTGATAAATGTCAGAGAATGGGCCGACCAACAAGATCAGATGAAATGCCCCTCAATCCATAGGTGGTGGTAACACCATTTGACAAATGGGACATGGAATTCATTTGTCCAATAGACCCTCCATCCAATGGGAAGACCTACATCCTAGTGTGCACTGATTATCTAACCAAATGGGTTGAAGTAAAAGCCATGAAGCATGCCCGGGATCATAAGGTTGCAGAATTTTTGTATAACAAAATTTTCACTAGATATGGAGTACCAAGAGAACTTGTTACTGATAAAGGTGCTCAATTCACTTCCAATCTGATAACAGAGCTCATGAAGGAATATAATATCAGAAATCGGAAGTCAAGCCCTTATCATCCTCAAGCCAATGGGTAGGCCAAAGCTACAAATCAGGAAATTAAAGCCATCTTAACAAAAATAGTCCATTTGCACCACCGAGATTGGAGCAGCAGAATATTAGAAGTCATCTAGGCATATAGAACAACCTGGAAAACCACCATAGGGTTCACTCCATTTGAGATGTTATATGGAAAAGTAGCAATGCTACCCATTGAATTTGAACAAAAAACTTTGCGGACAACACTGGAGTTAAATATTGATCTTCCTGCAGCATAGAAAGAGCGATTGTTGCATCTCAATTCCTTGGATGAAATTCACAAATCTTCCCTGGAGTGCATTGAAATAGTCTAGAAGCAAAGGAAAAAGTGGCATGACTCACATATTAAGAGAAATTAGTTTCAAGTTGGCGATTGGGCATTACTGTATGATTCCAGATTCAAAGAAATACCAGGAAAGTTGCAGACAAGATGGCTAGGCCCATATGAAATAAACCATGTATTCACAAATGGAGATATCAGTTAACCAAAATTGACCCAGTACATTTCAAGCTATTAGTAAATGGACATTAGCTAAAGTTATATCACCAGCCTCAAACAAAAGAAGACTTCCTACAGCATTTCCAACAACAAGTTTCAAAAGAGCATCAGGTAACACTTCGTCTTGCAGAGGGTGAAAACCTTCTTGGTGAAACTCTTCAATAGAATTCCTTTGAGCATGTCCATAATAAAAAAAAATTCAAGTTTAAATGAATTTCACTTCTCCACTCACTTTCTAAATTCTTCTTTCCAACTCATTTCATTTCTTTATCTTCCACCCATCCACCTTCCACGTCATCACCATTTCCCCCTTCTTTTCTTCCAATAAGAGCCAAGTACGCTGATGCAAGCTGTCGCCACCATTGTTCCACTCTTTCCACATTTTTGTGGCATGTGCAATGATCTAATTACATGTATAAGATTTTCAAAGTTTTTCCTTTATTAGCACATAGATTTTGATGATTATATCTAGTACTGCAATAAATGTATCATTACGACATTAAGCCAGTTCCATACCTCGTGCCAAGTATGCCAAGTGGGGACACTTTTCAATGTTTCATAGGGGGCAGGGAAGTGTACTAATTCCTAAAATGTCATTTCTATTTATTCATAAAATATTTAACGTCACCTCAAATCTGTACTTTGCCCTTGTCTCATTAAAATCCCATTGCTATATTGCACAACTGTCGTACCTTTATTACCAAATTATCCCTTATCGTCCGACTTGACGTGACCTACAATTAAATTATGTGACAACTCGCAGTAAGAGCTATAATTTCTCCTACTAAAACACATCATCATTGTTCATGTTAACAATAACAAAGGAATGTAGAAGAAGGTCCATAGTTTTAAAATGAGTAGTCTAAAACTCAAGAAGGAATAAGGCATTTATCGATTACAGAGCAAAAAAATTGAAAAATTGGCAAGCATAGATGGGAGGGAGGTTGTAGAGACATGAGATGGTAGTACATGGTGTTTTAATTTCAGATGTTGAAGCAGTAAGGAGGTTTAATGCATGTGGCTGGTTAGGATATTTCTTGAAATTAACAGAGTTTGATGAAGACGCAACAGCTGAATTTGTAAATACATTTGAGGAAGGGAAAGCAAGAGTATGTGTATTGACAGTGGTCACCACAGAAGAACAGATAGAAGAAGTAACCAAGTTACCAATGGTTGGGGAGCACTACCCCAATGTGCATGATGCTAGATCAGCTAGGGCCGAGTTTACCCTACTGAGTGACCCTCCTCTGGAGATTACCAATCAAGGGTGCAAAAGAATGTCTATCCCTCTGCTATATAATGAGTTGGCCATGCATATTATCAGGTATTTTACCTGTGAAGGAAGATTTTCTAATTTGCATGCACATCACTTTAAATTACTTAGTTACATAAGGCATAATCTTCCAATGAATGTTCCCAATTTCTTGTACAATATACTATGCATCAGTGCTGAGGAAACCTAGAAAGGAAATGTTAATTCTGTCACCCACCATACCCTAATCAAATTTCTAATAGAGAATTCTCTTAGGATGTCTCTCCTTTGGCATGGTCATAATTTTTCTAGCATAAAACCCTGCAACCTCAGGTTGACCCTAGTATGCAATCTAGCTATGATGATGCAATACCCATTGGCCCAACTATTGAACAAGACACCCAAGGGACAAAAACTAAAAATCTATAAGAAAGTATGCCTTTTCTTGCTCATATGATAAATGTACCTACTTCTTCCCAAAAAAAAGGAAAATGAAAATTAGAGGGAGAGATTTTCGTTTCTGTAGCCAAGCCACAAAGCCCTACAGCCTCAAAGGGGAAGAAAAGAAAGTCGGTTTCTATAGTAGTTACTTATGCAACAGAGAAACCAAAGAAGGTTATTAAGAAAACATTGTGGAGATTGAAGAAAAACCTGTGCAAAGAATCTCTAGAATGAGAGGACAGCTCCCTAAAGTATCGTAAGAAAGCTAATTCATTTCCCCCAAGCAATCTGATGAAGAGCCTCATGTACAAATTATTCTGGATGATTTACTCTAAAGTTTCTATCTTGTACATGAGGCTGTTCATCAGATTCTCTTGGGGAAAATGAATTAGCTTTCTTAGGATACTTTAGGGACATAAAATCTAAGTTTAAAACAACTCAAGAAATTTATGGCCTATACCAGAGCCTTCCCTCATGGCAGTAGGACTTACTTTGTGAAATGTATATACATAACTTCATCATCCCTGTAGAAACTGAGTGGAACCCTCTACTTTACATAGGGGATGTAAACCTGAGTGCATTAATGTCCTAGATGCATAATGAGGCCAATTATGATAGACAATTGGAAAATTACAGGGATCTGGAGAAAACAGAACCACTACCATTGAGGGTAGAGAGAAACAAACTAGATGTACTCCTTAGAGATTGGTTCAATCTAACCTATGGAAAAGTCAAAGAGGAAATGAGGACAAATTTTTTTGGGATCAGAACAAAGGTCTATGCAGAGTATGATGACATGTCTTACTTCATCTTTTAGAGAGCCCTGGCTGGTGCCAGAAGTAGGTGGAGAAGATTACCCAAAGCAATTAAGAGGTCAGAGCCACACAGCCCTATCAACCTCCAAGCAGCCATTCACAGAGAACCAAAATACATGCAGCTGGGTAGAAAAATTAGATAAGAACTCTGGTGTCCACTCACCATGCAACCACCCAAGCTCCTTTGGCCGCTTTATGACATCAATGCTAAAAGGATTGATCGGCTATAGGAGGATCACAAAATGGATGTTTGGGAGAAGAAAAGAGGATTCTATTACACTTTCAAGAGCCAGAGGCGAGGAAGGACAAAGGTTGGTGATTTTCGAGTAACTACCAGAAGATGCAATGCTTGAGGACAAGCATTCAACTTACCAGGGGGTAGATGACTAGACCATTTACTGTCTCTATTATATTGATCTTAATACTCTGTTTTAAGTATTACCAGAACATTTGTGGGCTTATAATCAGTTGAACTTGTGTTAAAATATAGTTAGAACCATCAAACCCATGGGTAGATAGTTATGTCATGTTTTTCCAATATTATATATATATATTCCAGTATCTCATATATAAATCAGAATGCATGTTCTAATATTTGGATCAATTTGATTAAGTTTACTTGTATGAATATTTTTTCATGATGACTAACCTGCCAGGAAGTAGGAGTAGCTTGAGAGTGGTCGACAGTATTTAAAATAGAACGTTGAGGTCCAGCTGCGATGGGTAACCATCATGGCACTAGAAGACACGACTACTACAAAAGAGGAGCCACTGTTCGAGAAATGCATGAATGTAGCACTGCTATATTCCCTTTGCACTCATCATCATGTTGAATTGGTTTCCCAAACTTTATTGCACATGTCGTGGGATGTTACGTTTCCCTTTCTTCTCTGGCGTGATTTTAGTCAGATCTTTTCTTTTTTGTTTTGGAATAAAGTGTTGATCCTGTATTTATAGGGATTTGACTGTTAATTTATAAGTTCATAAGTTTTTGGGAATACATTGTTGCATCTTGCACAACAAGTTAATTTCTAGTTTTATGTATCATTCTTATGTAATTAGTTTTTAAAATACAATGAAGTGATTTTTGGCTTACCTTCTGTGTTAGTAGATTAGTAGAAGCTGACCAAGGGTGCCCACTTGGAAGGTGGATTAGAATAGAGTAGATTAGATTTAATTTCAACATACTGAGCATTTTAGATAGAAGATTATGATTTCTTCCTGTGGCATTGTACTTTGTGAATGTTCCTGCAACACCTGCAAGGATAGTTATAGTGAATGCTCTAGGTTGAAAGAATAGGCTTAAGTAGAGTTTACAATTTCCAGCATTCATTTTAGTAAGGAGTAAGTGTGTTTACTTTCCTACAGTGCTAGTGTAGATTTATTTCATGCATTTTACCATCTTGCAACATAGGTAGAATGAATCTTTAAGGGACTTAGTGCACATACTGTGCCGTACCATTTCAAGTATACGTCCCTGGGTTGACAAATTAAATGCACCTCATGGTCGGAGAAGTAATCTTTAGATTGAATAAAATATTCCTAAGAGAGGATTTGGGCATGATTACTAAGCACCTATTGTGAGGTGGTTCAACCATACCATATCTCATAGGGCCTCTTATACATTCCTTTCTTTATTTTTTCCCCATTTAGCATGTAAACAAAATCTTTGGTACATCTCCTTGGATAAACATAGTCCTTATAGTTGTATAGTCAGAAAATGGAAGCACTTCCATGGTAGAATGGTTTATCCTTCTAAGTAAGTGGTTTTGGGGTCACGTCAAGCACCTTGAATGGGTTTCTAATTTATACCTGGCTTTCCCCCTATTCTGCCCCAATTCTCCACCTTTCTCTAGCTAATTCCTAGCATTCTAGACTACAAATCTATGATTTTTGAACTCAGGGTGAGGGTCAAAATTTTGGGTCTATGTCAACCTCAACCCTGACCTAGGTCAAGGTCAACCTAACCCCTGACCTAGGTCAAGGTTGACCTCGACCTTGACCCAGGGTCCAGATTTTAGGGTCCCACAGTTTCTGGATGTCGGTCTTTGGAAAGGTTAATTCCCACTTCTGGGTCAGCTTTTCGGGTTCTAAAGTGATGATTCCTAAATTATATTTAACATAGGTTCTATCCTATGGGTAAAGGCTTTAATGGGAATTTAATTCTCCTATTTCGGCCTCCTTAGAAGATTGTGCCCTAATTTCATATAAAAGGGAGTCTTTCTCCCCTCATTTTCTCTAAGTCCTCTATTGAAGCCTAAGCATCCTTGAGAAATTGAGAAGCATCATCAAGTGAAGTTCAAGAAAGAAATAAAGCAATATTTGAAGCAAGGATTCATCCATAATCAAGCATCCATTCATCAAAGAGATCCATGGGAGGCCATTGAAGGATTCAAGCTACATAGTGCCCTTTCTGGCGATCTCTCCATCCATCTTCTTCCAAGCCTCTTCATAATCAAGAACCCATTCAAGATTTGGTGATGGAGATCTAAAAGAAATTGATTGAAGACATCCTACATTCTAAATTATAGATCCATTGGTGCATACATACTTGTGGGTTCAAGGATTCAAATCCTCCACAAGGAATTTTACAAGCAAGGTGAATTTATGCATTTACTTTGTTTACTTCTGCAATTTCAATTATATATTTAAGGTTAATTCCAAAACCGGGGTTTGACCAAGGCAAACCCCTCCTCCCCAACAAATAAATATATATCTTTCTTGTAGGTATAGGTTCAGGACTGTGGATTTGAACTCAGATCTGGATACCCTTTTCAATGAACTATCGAGATTTGCGAACAAACTTTTTGTCGGACCTGTGCAGGTCAGGGTCAGGATTATTGGGTCAAGGGTGAGATTAGTGGGTCAAGGTTGACCTTTTTCATAAGACAGTGTAAGATTAGAAAAATATTTTAGGGTTTTGTTCATCTCTACATTTTCTTTCCGGATCATACTTCAGATTTTCTAGAAATAGAGTACACACCCCAGAAAACAACATTCTTTGATATGAAATTCTTTAAGGTTAGTACTTCCTCTCATCCTTTTCAATTACTATTATATATCATATTTCCTTAATACTAAAATATAATTTAAGATCTTCTTCCTTTCTCCCATTTCCGAATTGTTGATTCACTTGTGCATTGATCCTACTTTAGGGTTAATCAATTTGGATCCTTCATTTGTGCATTTGGGGATAAAAGAGGAACATCTTATCTTCCTTTCCCCTATATGCTTAATCACACTATAATGACACATTCAAAACATAAATTAAATGTAAAGGTTAATGAAATAAACAATCTACAAAATCAAATTCAATCCCCAATCAATTTTCCCCCTTTACATTTTGGTGAACCCGCGATAGACAACTCTTTCTTTTTGGTGTTAGATTTACATGTTTATGCTAGATCTTGCATGTTCTTTCAATTACACTTAAAATTCATAAATCAATATCTTGTGCTAGTTCATTTGCATTGCATTGGTGTATGATCTTTATGACTTCTAGTCCTACTTATAGTATCCCGGTTAGAAGAACCCATAGACTTATGGGTTCCTTTGATCCTAAGTCTTCCTCTCCTTTCCTTAGAATCTCAGATGATAATTTGATAACTCATGTTTCCAACACTTCTATTGAGCATAACTCTTCTCACTCATCTCATGAAGAGGATGATGCCTTAAGAGTTCCTCCTAAACAAGTGCAAAAACTCTCAACCAAACTTGATAAAATGGGAAATTGGCTTATCCAAGAAAACCATAATCAAGATTCTATCCAAGCTATAGAGGCTATTAAGAAATTCCTCTATGATAATGATCAAGGTGTTAACTTCTTGCATGGTCTTACTCATCTTGTGCATTCAAATGTTAAACCCTTAGCTCAAGAGGCTAAAGAATTAGGATATACACCTCCTATCACTAGTCAAGGACCTTCTTCCACTCCTAACATTCCTACTTATACTCCTTCTTTGATGACTACATCTATCCCAATTTCCTCTATTCATGTGAGTGCTCCTTCGGTATCTTTACCTACCTCACAACCTTCATATCATAGTGTACCTTTTTCTTACTCTAATCCCCTTCTAACTGTGGTTCCTAATGTTCCACCGGTTGTGTGTTTCCTACACTTTTCCTAGTGTTCCTAACATTTCTATGCCACCTATTTCTTTTAATGATTACATGATCATTAGTTTGGCTCAAACTGTGTCATCTTTACAACAACAACTTGCATCCTTAAACCAATCCAACTTTATCATTCCTACATGTGACATGGGTAGTCCTTTATCCTTAGACATCATTCGTGTTATTGTCCCTCAACATGCTGATATGACTCATCTTGAGAATTACAATGGTAAAGACAATCCTGTCACTCATGTTAAAACATTTCAAATCCTTTGTAGTCATTAAGCTCATGATCATAGGATTTTAGCTAAATTATTTGCTATAAATTTTCATGATAAGGCTTTGCAATGGTATTGTTCTTTACCTCCTTATTCAATTGATTCTTTCCCTAAACTTGCTAATACCTTTATCCAAAAATTTCAAAATAACATTGGTCCACAAGTTTCCTTAACTGATTTACAACATTATAAACAAAACATTAAGGAAATATTTACTGATTTCATTGGTAGATTTAAGAATTTTTATGCTCATATTTCTTATCCTATTCTTGATATTGATATTCATCACATTTTTATTTCAAATTTACATAAAGATATTAGAGATAAGATTCTTCTTACTGAATTTACCTCTTTTCAACAACTTTGTGCAACACTTCACCATTATCAGTTACAAGAGAGTCAATTTGAGAGCAACACTCCAATGGCTCCTATTCCCGTTGATAAGAGTGACAATGCTCCTAATCCTAATAAATTTTAGAAACCTAACAACTATTTCAAGATTAATAAGCAAACGACTATGATTGTTGATCAAGTTGTTGTTACATCCAATAATGCCACTTCTGCATCCACTACTTTCCGTATGAATCATACATTTAATCCTCTCTCTGAAACTTTGCATTCTATAATGAGTAGGTTGTTAAGTGCTAATATGATTACCTTGCCTCCTATTCGACGTCTTCTCCCTACCACAATAGCATCAAAATCATTTGATTCTAAAGCTTTTTGTCAATACCATTGCCAGAATGGCCATGATACTGAAAAATGTTATTCTCTAAAGCATAAAATTCAAGATTTAATTGATTCTAAGGATTTTTCTATTGAAATTTTTTATGGTAGTGGAAATAAATCTATTTCTCCTCCTAATCAAAACCTTCAAATCTATACAAATCCTTTACCTACACATAATACTAATACCATAGCTCAACCATCTTATATGGATATTGTTTATGATTTAAAGATGGATGATCTTAATCACATTGTTAATCATGTGGAGTGTGTTGTTTCATCTCAACCTACTGTTCATGATCCTTCACCTCCACTTCAACTTCTCATTCCACCTAAAACTCAAAAAAAAACTAAGGATAAGTGACCCAGGGAGATTTCAATCACCTTTGATGATTCTAAAATGATTAAAGCTCTTGATGGTCCCCTTTACATATATGATAGGATTGCTAAGATACCTACTCGTGGTTGTCTTGTTGATCCTACATCTTTAATAAATGTCATTACTGAGGAAAATATTTTTATGAAAAATTTACAACGTGATTGCTATGATCCATCTGATGCGTGGATCCAAACATGTAATGGTTTTCTTTATCCTACACTTGGTTCTATCAACTTATTGGTGGAACTTTGTGGTAAAGTTGTAGATACTACCTTCATTGTTATTCCTACTTCTGATCAATTTCAAATCAAATTTGGTTTACCGTGGATATCTGCTATGCATGCTATCTCTTCTCCTATTCATAAATGTCTTAAGTTCATTCATAATGGAGAATTCAAAATGATTAATCATAGTTTGTATCAACCTTCTAAGCCTAGAGATTCTGCTACTCTTGATTTCTTTTGGCCTTCATTACCTAACTCATGTCCTCCTCACCCTGATCATATTTTTCACCCATATCAAGCCTACAAACATCACAAAATTTTTGAGTTAAGCATGCCTCAGATAGATCTCAACCATGGTCTTTTTCCTACTCCTTCCATACCTCCTTTAGCCATTACTTCTAATTCTAATAATCAAACTTCTACTGTTTCATTACAACCCATTGGGAGTCCTCCTATAGAACCTGTGAAGGAATTTGTGGTCATTCCTTCTAGTTCTCAAAATGTGTTAAACAAAGAAAAACACAATAAATATGCTAATGAACATCGTAAGAAGCATAGAGATAATGCTAGGGCCCATGCTTCTCTTCTTCAAAACTCTTTACCTTCTTTTGAACAACCTATGCCTGATATGTCGAAAGAATTCAATATTCATAACGATGTTAAGATGAATGATTGTGATGATCCTATTCGCATATTAGATCACATTTCAATTAATCTTGATGAGAAGGATACTTTAGATGATCCTATTGATCTTAGTGATGAATATGAGACCATTGATCTTGATACTAACTTACCTCATATGCTTTCAACTCATTTGAGAATTACACCTAGTATCGAGCAATGCGATTCTCAAGAGGATCCTTGTTTGGAACTGGCTATCATTCCTACTATATTAGATATATTCCCTCTTGCAAGTTTCCCACCTACCCTAAATAACATAAACCAAGATGGGGAGGGTCAGCGATGCGCTTGATTGGCTTATCCTTCATGGTAGCCCTTTTTGTGTTTGATTGATGTACTATGCTTCTCCCGTAATATGTTTGCTAAATGTTTGTTAGATTCTTTTATACGACCCTTGTTACTTTGTTGGTGCAAGGTGATAAAAGATTCAAACTTGTTGTACAATTCCTCTATATGTATCTTTATTCTTCTATATGTTTTTTCTATGTTATGTTGTACTTGTGCTATTGTTCATAAATGTTTCCCTTGTATAAATCCGCTTGGATCTATGACATGGTAGCACTAATTCTTTTTGGTCTCTAGGTTGTGGTCTGAAAATATTCTTCTTTGTAACTCTTAAGTTTCTTTCCTCCAATGTGATTGTAGTTCTACTTTCTTTGGGGAATGATGTCAATTAATTTGCAATAATATCATATTTATATGTACATGTTAGCTTATGATCATACTGACCCCACAGTAGGTAGATCCCTTCTGTGTGTTTATGTTTTATTTCCCTTGATTTGTCTTCATTTGGGGGCATCTCGTAGTGGAAACGTAATCTGTAGAGTTGTTTATGTTTCCGTTCAAGCCATTGCTCATGTTAAAGTGTTAGAAATGACTTTAACGTGGGGGCATACACTCTACTCACTTTTTGCACACACACACACATGTTCAAAATACTTTCAAGAACTTAAAATTTTTTCCCTTTATGGATTAAAAACTAATCCTTAAAGCATGGACATTTTACATTTTTTTTATAGGATCGCTTGATCCCTCCAATTTAAATGTACACGGATCTCTTGATCCCTCTAGTTCTTCAAAAATTTGATGCCTTAAGGTCGGAATGTATCCTTAAGAATGGATCTCCTTGATGGGTTGAATAGTGAGTGGCCACATTCACTAGGCAATTCAATTCCATCTTTCCAATTACGATGTTTACTTGTGCAGTTTACAATGGGACATAAGTTCTCATTGGGAAAGATAATCACACCCTCTCTTTGCTTAAACTAGTGATGTCTCTCTTATCTTGATCTTAGGGTTGATAAAGAATTAAGTCCCTTGGGTTCTTGAGGTTTTCTTTGTCCTTTTTGATTCCAATAAGATTGTCTATTCTTTATGATCTCCTTTACCAAGAGTTTGTGTTGAGTCCATCCTGTTGCTAAAGTGGGGGCTAAATGTATGGTTAGAAAATGGAATCACTTCCATGGTAGACTAGTTTATCTTTCCAAGTAAGTGGTTTTTGGGTCATGTCAAGCACCTTGAATGGGTTCCTGATCTAGACCTAGATTTCCCCCTGTTCTGCCCCAATTCTCCACCTTTCTTTGGCTAATTCCTAGCATACTAGACTGCAAATCTGTGATTTTTAACCTCAGGGTCAGGGTCAAGGTCAACCTCGACCTTGACCCAGGGTCCATATTTTAGGGTCCCACAGTTTCTGAATGTTGGTCTTTGAAAAGGTTAATTCCTTCTTCTGGGTCAGTTGTTTCGGGTTTTGAAGCAATGATTCCTAAATTATATTTAACATAGGTCCTCTCCTAGGGGTAAAGGATTTAATGGGAATTTAATTCTCCTATGTTGACCTCCTTAGAATATTGTTCCCTAATTTCATATAAAAGGGAGCCTTTCTCCCCTCATTTTCTCTAAGTCCTCTATTGAAACCTAAGCATCCTTGAACAATTGAGAACCATCATCAAGTGAAGTTAAAGCAAGAAATAAAGCAACATTTGAAGAAAGGATTCATCCATCATCAAGCATCCATTCATCAAAGAGATCCATGGGAGGCCATTGAAGGATTCAAGCTACATAGTGCCCTTTTTGGTGATCTCTCCATCCATCTTCTTCCAAGCCTCTTCATACTCAAGAACCCATTCAAGATTTGGTATTGGAGATATACAAGAAATTGATTGAAGACATCCTACATTCTAAATTCTAGATCCATTGGTGCATACATACTTGTGGGTTCAAGGATTCAAATCCTCCACAAGGAATTTTACAAGAAAGGTCAATTTATGCATTTACTTTGTTTACTTCTGCAATTTCAATTATATATTTAAGCTTAATTCCAAAACCGAGGTTTGACCAAGGCAAACCCCTCCCCCCCAACAAAAAAATCTCTTTTTATTGCAGGTACAGGTTCAAGACTATGGATTTGAACTCAAATCTGGATACCCTTTTTAGTGAACTATTAGGATCTGTGAAGAGATTTTCTGTCGGACCTGTGCAGGTAAGGGTCAAGATTATTGGGTTAGGGGTGAGATTAGTGGGTCAAGGTCAACCTTTTTCATAATACGGTGTCGGATCAGAAAAATATTTCTGGGTTTTTTTCATCTCTACGTTTCCTTTCTAGATCATACTTTAGATTTTCTAGAAACAGAGTACAGACCCCAGAAAATAGTATTATTTGATCTGAAATTCTTTAAGGTTAGTACTTCCTCTTATCCTTTTCAATTACTATTATATATCATATTTCCTTAATAATAAAATAGAATTCAAGATCTTCTTCCTTTCTCCCATTTCCAAATGGTTGATTCACTTGTGCATTGATCCTACTTTAGGGTTAATCAATTTGGATATTTCAGTTGTGCATTTGGGGATAAAAGAGGAACATCTTATCTTCCTTCCTCCTATATGTTGGAGATTTGATTCTAAACAGTTGATTGATTGTATGTTTGTCATTGATGACAACATATCATATACAATAGTACTTCTATATTTACTTATCCATATGATGACATGAAGACTTGCATGGATAGATACATGTTGTTGACATGTTTATTATGTTATGTTCATACATGTAGACCTAGATATGATGTTTCAGTAAAGATTTGTAATTTTTTTATTGACGGTTACAGTTCTGGAGGAATAACGGTTTAAGGCCGACGTATGTAACGTGTTTATTGAGTTGCACCTATCTTCAGGATATGCATGTGTATATTCATGATGAGTTATGAGTTGTTGATATTAATCCAAAGGCACCAAACATATTTCAAGAAGATTACAAAGTTATGGTTAAATTGGTGAAGCCAACTTAGTGAAGCGACGCGTCTATTTAGTTTGTACTTGTGCGGTTGTAATTATGCTTGCACACTTAGTAAAGCCAACAAGGATGTTATGGAGAGTTGTCTTACAGGTCCCATGATCTCATACTTGGAGTATGTACTTATAGAAGGTCATTTGTGATAAGAAGAGTTGCAAAAGCCATAGATAAGAAAAGCACAACAGAGTGTTAAAGCAGCAGAGCTATATTTATCATATGTTGATAATATAGATATTGAAGTTGAAGCTTTCAGAATATAGATAAGATTATTTTAGTGCTTTACAAGAGGTTAAAGCATTGGTGCACAAAAGGAATTGATCAGACAAGCAGTGTCACAAACAACAGTTCACCTTGTTGATACAATGTGTATCAAATAACCAGAAGGTTATAGCCTTCACCACTTGGACAGTGAGTCCACCACCCCTAACAGGGTTATTGTAAAAGACTCCTAACAGGGTCAGACCCTTAACCAGGTCACTATACTACTGCATTGTAATGAAAAACTCCTAACATGGTTGAAAGATCTTTTAACAGGGATTACTATAAACAGTATAGTTCTTTGTGGGTACTAATTCACACCACGGTTTTTACCATTTGGTTTCCCTATAATCAAATTGATGTGTTGTGTAATGTGTTATCTGAATGTGCATTTACTTTGTATCAATCTGGATTAATAATTATAAGAAAAAGATAAAGTTGCTGATAACTGATTCACCCCCCCTCTCAGTTATCCCTGAAGTATTCTAACAATTGGTATCAGAGACAAGTGCCTTGGAGAGAAAGCCTAGAAACTTAAGGTAGATCAGATGGCATACTTCAAAAAAGAGAGCCTTAAGTTCGATGGAGAGAATTATCTAGATTGGAAGAACAAAATGATAACACATCTACAATGTGTTGGCTTTGAGATCTTTGAGATTGCTACACAAGAAGTTGATATTCCATCTTTAAAAGACCTTGCAAAGGATGATGCTACAAAAA
>MU226403.1:1202872-1214414 GCA_018584345.1 Thuja plicata | reverse complement strand
GTGAACCATTAATCTACCAAATCAAACTTTTCATCAACCATTAAACCTCTTGCATCAATAAACATTCATTTAATGAATAACTAAATAATAAGAATAAGCATCCAAAATCATGCAACACAATAACACCAAAGTTTTTCTCATGGAAAAATAACTGGGAAAAACCATGTGTGGGGATGGTACCCACTAAAGTATGCACTCTTTTGAAGTATGTCTTGTTAAGAGCTTAGCCCTGTTAAAAGATTACAAAATTCCTAGTTAAGAGGAAGACCCTATTAGAAGTCACCCAGTCAAGGGATTTACCTCTACCCCTATTAGGAGTAACCCGGTTAAAGGATTTCAAAACCTAATTAAAGAACCACCTTGTTAAAGCATTTACAATTTAGACATGTTAGGATCTACCCCGTTAAGGGAATTTAGAGGCTCTTGATGAAGATGTTAGGAATGAACAACTAAAATGATATGAGAATGTAGCACTCCCTTCGCTAATACATATAAATTTTAAGCTCAATCTCTACTTAACATACAGATACACTTCTCTTTTCTTCCTCTTCTCGATCGCACCTCTACATCCATGATCTACACTTGTATATTTCACCATTTTACATATTTATACAATACAAGTACATTAGGGAAATTAACCACCTTACAAAAAATTTACAATCTTTCCCACTCAGTGAGAAAGCCCTAAAACCTGTTTAAATTTAGAACACATTCTAAATAAATCAAGTTGGCCTTCAAATCCATTGCACATTGATTTGACAAAGAAAAATAAAACCATAATACACTTTCTAATGTTCTTTCACAACCTCCAATAAATCTGATCATAAAATGCCAAATCATCAATCCTTATCAATCTTCATCTTCAGCACAATCCTTGGAACATGTAATCACTCATTGCAACTTGATCTAACATCACCATTCAAGGATCTGACTGACTATTCTTGACTATCCAAAGAATCACTTTAATTTTTTCCTGAATGAACCTCTGTAAATTGAAACATAGTCTTCTGGTCATCAAAACATGATGCGATTGCAACCATAACCTCATGAAATATCCAAGATACATATATTATGAACACAACACCTGAATCCAAACATTGTCGACAAAATCATCAATTCATTCTTCCATGGCTTCATCATGTTCTTCCTGTAACTTGTTAACCTTCAATCAAACAAAACTCACACAAGACATAAGATAAATCTTTTTGGTCATAGATATAGCATCTAGAGACATCACTTAGTATTCCTATATGATCACAAACTCCAATTCTTTCCACATTGTTGGTTGTATTCCCGGTTTTGGCTGGTTTCCCTAATTTTGTGGTTTTCTCTCTGGTTTTGTATTTAAACGGAAGTCTCTCAGTCCTTATACCTTTTTCCTCTCAAATTTTTCAGGTTTTCAAGTCTGAATCTGGGAGAATATGCAAAAAACTTGAAACACTAGGTCTTGTTTAATGTTCCCAATTGAAAAGAAACCCTAAGGTCTTTCTCGCTTATGTATCACTGTTACCTTTTTGTTTCACTTAAGTCATGTGTTACATTCTGATCTCTTAGTCGCATAATTTGAAAAGCATATTCCTTTTTTCTCCCAGACTTGGTGATTAGCTTGTGTCGCGTAGTCTCATGCAACATTAGAATATTCCTTTGGCATTTCCAGACTTTGCGATTTAGTTTGTATCATGTAGTTGCAAGATCAATGAACAGGCCAACAGTATATGAGGGGACCCACAGATAGGTCATGATGTTGCAGGAAATTATCAGTAGTTAAGGATTTATCACAAGACATCGTGATCTCTTTATGTTGCATAATCGCCAGATGGGTCTAAGGTTAAGTATGATGTGAAAGCTTTAGTCGCATGGTCTTTAGAAAGGATTTTGGTTAAGTTAAATTTTCTGAGACCTTGCGACTAACCATATGTAGTTTGGGATAAAGCACAGTCCGTTTGTCACCAGATTCAGAAGATGACTCAGCTTTCCATTATGTGATGAGACATGTGTCAGAAGGTAAGTGGATTTCAAAGACTTATCTCGTGATCACCAAAAGGTAAAAACTTATTTTGCGACTACGAGACTCATTAGGGGATTCTGTTTGTCACGAAGTCTTTAAAGATTTTAAGGGTATAGTGGATTACTTGGTGATTTGGCAACAACCGTCAGATGCAGTCATCAAAAAATCCTACGGTGGTTGCAAAGTCTGAGAATAAGAGAGCCCAAAGGGAAAAGTCCTCACGACTCAGCGGTTAAAGGTATGTTGTGAAGTCATTAGATAAAGTAAAGGGTATAGTACCTATCGCGATGTTTCAAAAGGTTTTCACATTTAGCATTTGTATTCTGCGATCGAGTGACTAAGGGCAGTCACGGGGTCTTGTAAAGGAAAGAAAACATCTAGCGACTAAGAGATAACCGTGAAAGCTAAAAGTGATGGTTAGTCACCTGGTCTCCGAAAAGAATGTGAGTTACTGCTAACCATTGGTGAATTTGATTGTGATCGCCAAATGATAACTTTGGTTAACAAAGGTAAGGAAATTTGTGTAGTCGCTATGTCTCTAGAGAAATCATGGGTTAGAGACTCGGGTCAGCAATAGAGAAATTATATGCAGTCGCATGCTTGCTTAATACCAAATATTAAGAAAAGGTGGCAGTATCTGATATGACAGTGTGAATCACTCATCGACCAATGACAGGCTTAGATTTTGATTACTGTGCAAAAAAGGGTAGCTGAGATGTATGACAGTTAACTAATCACATGAGGACATGTCAGCTCATTTTAATTTTGTAAGGTTTTTCTGAGGATTCAGTTTTATGAATTTGATTTCCTGTCATGCTCATGGAACTACGGCTAGGTTTTCAATCAAGTTCGCAGTATGTTGAATTAAAGACAAAATTGATGTTTTCCAAATCATGAGCTATGTACTTCAAATGGTTACTATAAGGAGCAGATGGTGCTTTCATCTTCATTCATCTTGCTTTCATAATTTCAAAACAAAGAAAAGCTAAGTATTCTGAAAGAGGGAAAAATTAGAGAATTGCAGGGTTTTCTGTTGCTTAAAGCTTATTATTTTTAGAGAATTGTGCACAGGGGAGTAGGTGAATCTAAGAGATAGATTTGTTTCAGTATTGGTAAAGAAAAGGAGATTCAAGCATGGTAAACATGAGAAGAGTGGTCAGTGTAGCATCAACCAGTGGTGGAGGCGAAAAGTCAAAAGAGGATTTAAAGGGAAAAATAAATTATTCTGATGAATTTCCCAGACTGCTTCCTGGTTCAACTCACAAAAAAAGAGCAAATGCCAATGTGCTCATAGATGATTATCATGATATATGAGATGCTGACACTCCAGGAACAATAGGTTTTTCACTTTTCAATTACTTTTATAAGAATTCTGATAAAGCTATCCAAGTGTCAAACCCTTGGACTTGTGGTTTAGCTAGATTAATTATTCCTGATGTCTACGTAGATGTAGACTTGCTCCTAGATCTTGCCAGTCATTATGATGTTTTGTCCAAAAAAATCAAAAGGAATGATGGCACTGCCCTGCTGATACTAAAAAAAAATTCATTCATGCAAGCCTTTGGCTTATATAGCACTATGTCTACCAGAATTGACATGACAAAGCAGACACAAAGATATAGTTTGAAGCCGGGTATTGCTAAAGGCCAGTTCCAGAAACATATGTTGAAGGAGGTGAGGAAGCATTTAGATCCTATTTCTAGGACAAGCCCATATTACTATAAGGATTTACACTTCTACATTAAGTATGTTTCCTATGCCCTATGTAGAGTGCTAGGGATAGATGGTGAAGCAGAGAAGATCAATGCGGGCATTTTGATGATGGTGCTGGACCTAAAGGAGGTGCACTCTAATACTATCTATGATTACATGTAGCATATCATTAATGAGATCCATGAGGGTTTTATTGCCACTCAGAAGAAGATGAAAGATGCAAAGGAGAAGGAGCCCAAGTTCTTACACTACTCCATCCTTATGCATCTCCTGTTGCATTTCAATTTTGTAATCATGAATGTGGACAATTTGGCCCCTCAGAGGTTTTACCAGGAAGGACCTAATCCTATACAATTTTGGGTGAGGGTTTGGAATTACACATCTAAGGACTGTGATTATTGTGATTTCAAGAATTGGATTGTATATCCAATAGTACAAAGTTTGGGCATCAGCAGAACAAGGGTCCCATTGAAGATTATGCAACTACTGAGGCCATGTGACTACACAGATAAGTGGGAGGGAAAACACAATTGGGGTGATTTCTTCTTGGAAGAAAATTATACTATTATTAGGGTATATGGGTGTATTCACCCACCACATCTCTTACCCTACTATGTACTGGCAAGAGTGGTTGCAATGGAGTTTATATGGCAGCTATTGTTAACAGAAAATAAGCATTTTGCACCACACAAGAAGGGGACTCTGACCCCTAGGAAATTCAGAAATTTTAATTTTACAATTGGCAAAGGAGCTATTGATGTAGTGGGCCAGTGGTTGGAGGGGTGCAGAATGGGGGTAGCCCCTTATTAATATATTGACCAAGAAGGTTTCATGGCAGGGGTGAGAAAATTGTATACTCCTACAATCCCCAATACCAATGTTCACTGTGAATGCATAGAGGAAGATGCAACAAGGAACATTTTGGATGAAGATGACATTCAGACAAGAAGACTGAGGATTGAAGAGCTGTTAAATCTTGAAAAAGAAATCAAGAGAAATGGGATGGCTTTTGGGAGTTTTTACCCTGATCTCCCATATTTTTACAAGATTAAGGCCATGATAGACAATTATTATGTGCTTACAGAACAGCTTGAGACTGTTCTTGACAAGAAAGGTGCCCAAGGGTCAGATCACTCAGAATTCAAATATGATAGTAGTAGTGACAGTGATTATGCACGTCCTACTAGACATGTTTCACCACAGCAAAATATTGCTGAAGTGTCACAGTTGTAGGGAACAGAGGGCCACACTGTTTATTTGACAGTGGTGACACAACCTGATGATGTGGAAGAGCCCAGTACTAAGAGGCAGAAATTAGAAATAGGTCAACCTTCAATTGAAGGGCAAAATAAGAAAGGGGATAAGGCTAAAGCCCTAGTACCTGGGAATAGGTTATATGATCATAACCTGAGGAAAGAAATTAGGGAAGGCAAGAAGAAACAGCTTGATTTGGAGGATAATGTTGAATTTCCTCTCAAGGCCTCTGTTGATGAAAGACTGATCCATTAGTAGGAATTTTTGAATGATGACAAGTTTGTCAAAACTGAGGAAATTAAAGACTTCCTGAGATGGTACAAGAAAGAGCAAGTAAGAGCTCAACTGATAGTTGATGGTAAGGAGACCATAACAAATGAGGCTTTGGTGGCTTTGCAGTCTTATGATCCTGAAAGTGAGGACATTTCACCTAAGGAGGCCAGGAAATTGGTACTAGGTAGTGGCATATTATTGGTTGAGGGCTGGGATTTGGAATCTGCCTTCATAATTGACCAGATTAGAAAATAGCCAGATCTCAAAATGGCCAGTGAAGTTCAGATGGGAGATGTGATAAAAGGATTTGGGTACAGCCCAAAGTCTCAAGCTTTTGCAATGTGGAGCCTATGCCCAAAGGATCAAAAGCCCCAAGTGGTGAATATCTAGGAAAACATGGTTGGCAGTTAGATGGTGTGGACAATGCAGAATATAGGGGATTTGGAAATATCCCAAATCATGACACACTAGGCTCACTTAAATGAGGACAAAACTAAACAGTTGTCTGATAAGTGTAGCACATTGTTAGAAGAGACAAGTGCATTGGCAAAGGATCGAGAATTATGCCGAATACAAGTACACCAGGAAGATTTGGTAGTAAAAAGATTAATCAAAGAATTGGAAGAAAAGCCTGAGGTGATGTATGTGCCTATGCAACCACAGTCCCTACAAATTGAAGACAAGGAAAAGGCTAAAGAGGTGGTTGAGGAAAAGGTTGAGGGAGAGAAAGGAAATGCAATTTCTTTGAGAGCATTAAGAGGTGTGTTACAACACAGAATTGAAATCCTAAAGGATAAGACTGATGTTGTACTCAATGCCTATAATAAGTTGCCATCTTTGCATACAGAGGTGATGGGGCATCTGGCTATCTTGAACCCCTATTTTACTAAATGGTCTACTTGGGTGCAATTGTTTAAAAAGCTAGCATCTTTGCAAGCCTTGAGATCAAATTTGCCAGAGATAGTGACAGAAGTTGAAGATGAGATCAAAATGGTCAATATTGCTCTCTCATTTTTTAAGGGCAAATTGAATCAAATAGAGGTAAAATTAAGCCTCTTTTCTGATGACTTTAATAGATTTGTTCCTTCCTTAAGGGGAGATGATGATCAAGTAAAGGCCTTAGATGCCTAGAGGAATGAATTTGATAGTAAAATTCCTAGTGATGAGGCATTTATTTCAGGGAAAGATGTGGATGTAGAAGGATTCAATAAGATATTGGATGAAGCTTTCAAGGCAAAAAATGACATCAACAAGTTTCTAGTAGATGTCAAGAACATCACTGATGCTAGATGGGATAGGCAGAAGGTACAAATATAGAGTAATCAAGACTTCAAGTGGCCATCAGATGATGAATTGAAAGCATGGGAATTGATGACCACGCCCAAGAGAAAGAAGCCAACAGTTGAAGAAGAAATCTTGGATGATGAGTAAGGGTGAATACTTGGCACCCCACTATTGAAGATAAAGAGGTCATTTATTGCAAAAGGAAAGTGTAGGTGAATATAAAAGCACGGTCATCCAAACTCGACATAGAAACTACCAACTACTATATATACTATCAGATTGAAGTCGCTAGATCGGGAGAAGAACAAAGAATATCTATTTTTATCTTTTGACTTGGTCGCTCCACCGCTTCTCTCGTTCTTTTCGTCTCTTCTGTAGTTTTAGGGTTAGGTTTTCTGAGACCATCCAAAGCTTGTAGCATCGATTTGAAAAGGATTTCAAGATGGTTGAAGACCTATATTTATAGAAGAGAGTTGTATTCTAAAGAGAGGATGAAATATATTGTAAAATCAGTCTTTCTAAATTGGTGTTTGTGTTCTTCAAGCTTCAAAGCTTTTCATGTATGAAAGAAGGATTACATCAATAAAATACGGTGCAATTTTACTCTTCTATATTGTTGTCTCTTCATTTCCTATGTATGCTTTTTTATGCTTAAGGTTGTAAGGCAGTCTGAAGCATTTTGGTTACAAGGTAACTATTTTAATTGTTTACAAGTTTCTTTCATGTAAAGAACTAAGTTTTGTGAGTGGTTTTGGGAAGCATATCAGTATTTAAAGATTTGATACAGTATTTTGGAGGTAACCATATAATTTTTAAGGAAACTTATTCTAATTGCATGTAGGTTGTAATGCAGCTTACAATATTTTTTTTTTGTGAGACTTTAAGCTTTTGACTCTGTAACCCAAAGGATAGGCACTGATCTAGGTCTTGGTCTGATAATCTGTCATCATCCATGTTTTCAAAATCATTTAAAATTATTTCAATTAAAACACATCTGTTACTGAAACAAATGAGTTGAACTCATCAAGGACTTATATCAGCAGGATATTGTCCATTTTGTTGATTCTTTAAAGAGTGAATCATTAGGTTATCCCTCTTGAAATCAAAAGGAAGAAGGATGCAAATCCTTGTCTCATTGGTTCATGTTATCAAAACCATAGCCTGGCTTATATTACTCTATTTTAAATTAATCATTGCAATCTCTAAAGTGTTATATAAGTTGTTATAGTGAGGTTTTGGGAACATAGTCAGTGAATGAAACAATCCACCAAATACATAGGCTGAAATATCAGTAATCTTTAAAAGGTAAAACCTGCCTAAGTTTGTGGAGCTCAAATATGAAGAAGGATATTATCCAATCCTTAGAAATTAGCCTTTCTCTTTCCTAAAAGAAGTTGCATCCGAGTATACAAAGTATACTATCATCATTAGGTAAGTGTTGCAAGAAAAAGTGCTAACAAATTGGTGACTCTGCTGGGGATTAGAGACTTTAAAGTTTTGTTAAGAATTTGTAGAATATCTCTTTTCCAAGTAGTCAGAATCTCTGGTACTTAAAAATTTAACTTGTTTACAAATTATACTTGTGGTTATTGTTAAGGTACCCTCTTGATAGGCATTCATCCCAAGTTATTGGGTTGCGACTCTAAAAGGAACATCTCTGAGATTAGTGCAAAAGAAATAAATGTCTTTCAGAATGAATACTAGGTCAAGGGTGAGAACTGATCCTGAAAAGGTATTACATGAGGGACTCCCATCATCCTCAAGGATAGGAGTGTCTTGGAGGAAAAAGAGAAATCAAGTTAATATGGATGAAACCCCTTTAAAAGGTAAAGAAGTTAATATCAGGAGAGATATGAATACTAATCAACATTCTCATGATGGAAATACTTCAGAATATGAGGAGGCTACTTAAAGAGTACTAGAAACACCCACAGTTACTTCTACTTCAAATGAGAGAGAGGAGATTACTACACCTAGTTTAGATTTAGAAGATGCCCCTTCTGATATGCTAGCAAATGAAGAGAAGTTCATTTTGAAGCAGCTCGCCCTAGTTCAATAAATGAAAAAGGAAAGAGAAATGAGAAAGAAAAGAAATGACCATAAGGATCTTGATAACAATAGAAAAATATTTTCAAAACACCAAACTATGAAATATATAGAGAGGTCTTAGAAGGACCAAGAAATACCATTCACTCATAAAGCTTCTACTTTACAAATAAATAAGGGTAAACAAAAGATGGGTGAACATAGAGATCAAGAACCTAAACTTCAGAAGCCTTTCATAGAACAAATGTCTAAGTTAGAAATTGATTTGGAAAATTTGAGAATTTAAAAAGAAACCATGGAAAAAATGTTGGAAAAGGCACAAATGGAAGCTGCCACAATTGAAATGAAGAAAAAGATAGATTTTTTGCAATCTTCAAAATATTCTCATACTGGGCCAGAGAATAATATAGCTTTTAAGGAAAAGCTACTACTTCCAAAGAGGATGATGGTTTTCAAAGGAAACCACTACATACTAAGAGGTACAAGCAATTTGATTTTTTTGGTATCCCTGAATACCCTAATGGTTTTCCTAAAGATGTGGGTGATATAGGAGAAAAGCTCCCAAAGTTTGTAGGTAATAATGTAATTTCTTGTGAAACACGTTTAAGGAAATTCATTGACTTTGTTGATGACTTGAATATCACCCATGAGGATGTATTAATGAAGTTATTTGTTCAGTCCCTAGTTGAGGATGCAAGAGAATGGTTTAGAAGCCTTGCTAATGGCTCTGTTGTTTATATGGACGATTTGATTGAATTGTTTAAAGATCAGTATGGAGACAAAAAAAATAAAGGATTTTTATTGAATGAGTTCAATACTATCAAGAAAAATTATAATGAAGAGGTTACAGAGTTTAACACAAGGTTTCAAAGAGCTATGCACAAACTATTCCAAAAGATAAAGCTAGATGAAGAGGTATGTCTAGAAACTTATTTAAATGCTTTTGATTCCAAGATGGGATATGCTCTAAGAGATAAAAACCCTAGAACTCTTACTGATGCTTATAAAATAGCAGTCAATATTGAAATGAACAAAAGAGCATCTGGTAAGTTAAACAGAAGGGATGATGCAAGGTTCGGTAAGAGCAATTTGAAAGGGCTAGAATATAAAGAATATAGGGCTCCTTAGAATAATAGACCTTCTTACAATACTACTTACAATCCTCAGAACAGAATGAAAAATCATCCATATGGAACCCAGTTCAAAGATGGAAAGCTTGTTGTTGCACCTGAAAAAGACAAAATAGGCAATAAGACTCCATATCCCCTACATAGAAATTTTGTCCATTTCTGCAATGAGGAGACTTGGTGTGAGGCTTGTGACACCCCTCATAACCCCGACTTTTGTGTTGTCTCCTTGGATTTAAGGGCAAGTGAGGAATAGGAAAGAGATGAGGGGGAACAATGTGATCATAGTATGACAAATACATTTTCATGCCATGATGTTGATTCAAACAGTGAGGAGGAAAATCATGATTCATATGTCTCACAAAAGAGGATTGAGAATCATCACCAATAGATCTTATCTGATAGTGAAAATGATGAAACTGATGATAGTATAAGATGTTATGCTCAAGATAGTCAGGATGTTCCACTCATAAGGAAAGATTCAGATGAAGAGAAGGCTAGAATCATTGCAGAGTTAGTAAATAAAGCTAGAAGCAATTACCACTTGAGGAACAAGGTGGTAGGTGGTGCTGGTAGCCAGCCTTCTAGTGTCTTTATAAAGGAAAATAAGGTAGACACTAAGTATGTTCTGAAGAAAGAAGGACCTAGTGAAAGTGTAAATAAGCACAAGGTCAAGATTGTTACAAAAGCCAAAGAGCCAAATGTTGTACAAGAGGAAGAGTTGAAAGGACAAGAAAAAAATGTTCCTGCCCAAAAGATAGAAAATAAAAGGCTAAAAGAGTTAGTTCAAAAGGAACACAATGAGGAAAATGATATTATTATTGACAAATCAAAATATTCAGATATGAGATATACTCCAATAGATATGGGTCAATGCCTGTCCCAGATGACAGTTAAGGTTCCATTTCTAGAAATAATGAGGATCAAAGAACATAAGGAAAAAGTAATGTCATTATTAAATAGTGTACCCACAATAAAGGTTCAGAGTCCAGTGGAGGTTTCTAAGAAGCCAACTACCAAGGGAAATGAACTAGAGGTGTTGACATCTGAAATTTCTCAAATATTCTTAAATGCAACTTTTTATCCAAAAGTTGTTGACCCATTTTTTCTCTCATTGATAATTAATGATAAAATGCTCAAGAATTGTACGATTGATTTACGAGCCTCTAATACAATTATGATAGTTGAAATCATGAAGGAAATGGGGCTACAAGCTGACACACCTCATGGCAGATGTAGAGCTATGGATTCTAGAGAGGTCCCTGTCATTGGTACTATTGAGGCTATGCCTTATAGACTAGCAGTTTGCCCTGATGTAGTGATGACTATGAATGTTCTTATGGTTGATATACCACCTCATTATGGCATGTTATTATCAAGGAAATGGAGTGCTTCAATGGGTGGTAGTATACAAAATGATTTATCATATGCTACTTTCAACATTGCTGGAGAAAAAATTAATGTCTTGAGGGAGAGCCAAACTCCCCACATGATAGAAAAATATGAGGATACTAATGTAAATTGTTGCATTGATATAGACATGGAAAATTTTAGAATGAAAAAAGATGAACATAAAGATCAAGAAGCTGACCCTTTGAATAGAGAATTAAGCTTGCAGGAAGGTGGATTATGGAAAATGTACTTTGATGGTGCTTTCTCTAAAGAAGGATCAGGGGTAGGAGTATTTTTGATATCTCCATCAGGTAAAACTTTTAAGTACTCATTTCTGTTAGACTTCCAATGTACAAACAATACTGTAGAGTATGAGGCTTTATTCTTAGGACTTGAAATTGCTATCAAACATGGTATAAAATGTTTAAAGGTTTATGGTGATTCT
>MU226403.1:1189430-1200092 GCA_018584345.1 Thuja plicata | reverse complement strand
GGCTGATAGGATAACACTCAAGAAGGCAACTGGTAAGTCTCCTTTTGAGTTGGTATATGGTTTACAAGCAAGGTTTCCAATTAACAATCTACTACCTGTTTACCAATTCATACAAGAAGAACATTTATATGTCTCTAACCAGATGCAAGATAGAATGATACAGTTGATATAATTAGATGAAACAAGGAGAGATAGTCAGAAAGAGAACATAAGATTGCAGCAAAAAATGAAGTATCTGTTTGACAAAAGGGCTACTAACAGAAAGTTTCAGGCTAGTGACTTAATTCTCCAATGGAATGCAAGGGCAAAGGACAGAGGTAAGCACAAAAAATTTGAGTCATTATGGCTAGGGCCCTATATTATTTTAGAACATTTTGGCAAAGACTCATATTTATTGAAAAATATGGAGGGAGAAAGTTCTGAGTTGCCTGTACATGGGCAATTTTTAATGCCTTTCTTTAAGTAAGAATCAAAGTAGTGCAAAAGTAAATATGTATCATATGTAGGTTTTTCCTTTCCCTATTTGTAGATTATGTAAATATTTCCCTTTCTATTTTGGATTTCTTCTCCATTTTTTTGTGGTGGTTTGCAACCAGAGATTCTATGTTTCTTTGCCATAAACCATGTTTAGCATATCCTCATCAGAGCCATTGTTGGTTGTATTACCGATTTTGGCTGGTTTCCCTAATTTTGTGGTTTTCTCTCTCTAGTTTTGTGTTTAAACGGAAGTCTCTCAGTCCTTATACCTTTTTCCTCTCAAAGTTTTCAGGTTTTCAAGTCTGAATCTGGGAGAATATGAAAAAACCTTGAAACCCTAGGTCTTGTTTAATGTTCCCAATTGAAAAGAAACCCTAAGGTCTTTCTCGCTTATGTTTCACTGTTACTTTTTTGTTTAGTCATGTGTTACATTCTGATCGCTTAGTCACATAATTTGAAAGACATATTCCTTTTTTCTCCCAGACTTGGTGATTAGCTTATGTCGCATAGTCTCATGCAACATTAGAATATTCCTTTGGCATTTCTAGACTTTGCAATTTAGTTTGTATCATGTAGTCACGGGATCAATTAATAGGCCAGTAGTATATGAGGGGACCCAGAGATAGGTCGTGATGTCACAGGAAATTATCAGCAGTTAAGGATTTATCACAAGACATCACGATCTCTTTATGTCACATAATCACCAGATGGGTCTGAGGTTAAGTATGATGTGAAAGCTTTAGTCGCACGGTCTTTAGAAAGGATGCTGGTTAAATTAAAGTTTTTGAGACCTTGCGACTAACCATATGCGGTTTGGGATAAAGCACAATTAGGTTTTTTCCAGATTCAGAAGATGAATCAGCTTTCCATTATGCGATGAGACATGTGTCAAAAGGTAAGTGGATTTCAAAGACTTCTCACATGATCGCCAAAAGGTAAAAACTTATTCAGCAACTACAAGACTCATTAGGGGCTTCTATTTGTCGCGAAGTCTTTGAATATTTTAAGGGTATAGTGGATTACTTGGCGATTTGGTGACAGCCGTCAGATGAAGTCATTAAAAAATCCTACGGTGGTCACAAAGTCTAAGAATAAGAGAGCCCAAAGGGAAAGTCCTCGCGACTCAGCGGTTAAAGGTATGTCACAAAGTCGTCAGATAAAGTAAAGGGTATAGTACCTGTCGCGATGTTTCAAAAGGTTTTGACACTTAGCATTTGTATTCTGCGATCGGGCGACTAAGGGTAGTCACGGGGTCTTGCAAAGGAAAGAAAACATCTAGCGACTAAGAGATAACCGTGAAAGATAAAAGTGACGGTTAGTCACATGGTCTCCGAAAAGAATGTGAGTTACTGCTAACCATTGGTGACTTTGATTTCTTCATTGTCATGTGATCGCCAAATGATAACTTTGGTTAACGAAGGTAAGGAAAGTTGTGTAGTTGCTATGTCTCCAGAGAAATCATGGGTTAGAGACTGGGGTCAGTGACAGAGAAATTATATGCATTTGCATGGTCGTTTAATACCAAATATTAAGAAAAGGCAACAGTGTCTGATATGACAGTGTGAATCACTCATCAACCAATGATAGACTTAGATTTTGATTACTATGCAAAAAAGGGTAGCTGAGATGTATGACAGCTAGCCAATCATATGAGGACATGTCAGCTCATTTGAATTTTGTAAGGTTTTCCTGAGGATTCAATTTTATGAATTTGATTTCCTGTCACGCTCATGGAACTACGGCAGGGTTTTCAATCAAGTTCGTAGTATGTTAAGTTAAAGACATAATTGATATTTTCCAAATCATGAGCTATGTACTTCAAATGGTTACTATAAGGAGCTGATGGTGCTTTAATCTTCATTCATCTTACTTTTAGAATTTCAAAATGAAGAAAAGCTAAGTATTCTGAAAGAGGGAAAAATCAAAGAATTGCAGGGTTTTCTGTTGCTTAAAGCTTATTATTTTTAGAGAATTGTGCACAGGGGAGTAGGTGAATCTCAGAGATAGATTTGTTCAATATCGGTAAAGAAAAGGAGATTCAAGCACGGTAAACATGAGCAGAGCAGTCAGTGTAGCATCAACCAGTGGTGGAGGTGAAAAGTTAGAAGAGAAGGCAAAGGGAAAAATAAATTATTCTGATGAATTTCTCAGACTGCTTCCTGGTTTGACTCAGAACAAAAGAGCAAATGCCAATGTGCTCATAGATGATTATCATGATATACGAGATGCTGACACTCCAGGAACAACAAGTTTTTCCCTTTTCAATTAATTTTATAAGAATTTTGATAAAGCTATCCCAGTGTTAAACCATTGGACTTGTGGTTTAGCTAGATTAATTATTCCTGATGTCTATGTAGATGTAGACTTGTTCCTAGATCTTGCCATTCATTATGATGTTTTGTCTAAAACAATCAAAAGGAATGATGGAACTGCCCTACTGATACTAAACAAAAATTCATTCATGCAAGCCTTTGGCTTATATAGCACTATGTCTACCAAAATTGACATGACAAAGAAGACACAGAGATATAGTTTGAAGCCAGGTATTGCTAGAGGCCAGTTGCAGAAACATATGTTGAAGGAGGTGAGGTAGTATTTAGATCCTATGTCTTGGACAAGCCCATATTACTATAAGGATTTACACTTCTACATTAAGTATGTTGCCTATGCCCTATGTAGAGTGCTAGGGATAGATGGTGAAGCAGAGAAGATCAATGCGGGCATTTTGATGATGGTGCTGGACCTAAAGGAGGTGCACTCTAATACTATCTATGATTACATACAACATATCATTGATGAGATGCATGACGGTTTTATTGCCACTCAGAAGAAGATGAAAGATCCAAAGGAGAAGGAGCCCAAGTTCTTACACTACTCCATCCTTATGCATCTCCTGTTGCATTTCAATTTTGTAATCATGGATGTGGACAATTTGGCCCCTAAGAGGTTTACCTAGGAAGGACCTAATCCTTTCCAATTTTGGGTGAGGGTTTGGAATTACACGTCTAAGAACTGTGATTATTGTGCTTTCCAGAATTGGATTGTATATCCAATAGTACAATGTCTGGGCATTAGCAGAACAAGGGTCCCATTGAAGATCATGCAACTACTGAGGCCATGTGACTACACAGATAAGTGGGAGGGAAAACATAATTGGGGTGATTTCTTCTTGGAAGAAAATTATACTATTATTAGGGTATATGGGTGTATTCACCCACCACATCTTTTACCCTACTATGTACTAGCAAGAGTGGTTGCAATGGAGTTTATATGGCAGCTATTGTTAACAAACAATGAGCATTTGGCACCACACAAGAAGGGGACTCTGACCCTTAGGCAATTCAGAATTTTTAATTTTACAATTAGCAAAGGAGATATTGATGCAGTGGGCCAGTGGTTGGAGGGGTGTAGAATGGGGGTAGCCCCTTATAATATATTGACCCAGAAGGTTTCATGGCAGGGGTCAGAAAAGTTTATACTCCTACAATCCCCAATACCAATGTTCACTGTGAATGCATAGAGGAAGATGCAACAAGGAACATTTTGGATGAAGATGACATTCTGACAAGAAGACTGAGGATTCAAGAGCTGTTAAATCTTGAAAGACAAATCAAGAGAAATGGGATGGCTTTTGGGGGTTTTTATCCTGATCTCCCATATTTTGACAAGATTAAGGCCATGATAGACAATTATTATGTGCTTATAGAACAACTTGAGACTGTTCTTGACAAGAAAGGTGCCCAAGGGCCGGATCACTTAGAATCTGAATATGATAGTAGTAGTGATAGTGATTATGCATGTCCTACTAGATATGTTCCACCACAGCAAAATATTGATGAAGTGCCACAGCTGCAGGGAACAGAGGGCCACATTGTTGATTTAACAGTGGTGACACAACCTGATGATGTGGAAGAGCCTACTACTAAGAGGCAAAAATTAGAAATAGGTCAACCTTCAATTGAAGGGAAAAATAAGAAAAGGGATAAGGCTAAAGCCCTAGTACCTAGGAATAGGTTATATGATCATAACCTGAGGAAAGCAATTAGGGAAGGCAAGAAGCAACAGCCTAATTTGGAGGATAATGTTGAATTGCCTCTTAAGGCCTGTGTTGATGAAAGACTGATCCATCAGTAGGAATTTTTGAATGATGACAATTTTTTCAAAACTGAGGAGTTTAAAGACTTCCTGAGATGGTACAAGAAAGAGAAAATAAGAGCTCAACTAACAGTTGATGGTAAGGAGACCATAACAAATGAGGCTTTGGTGGCTTTGCAGTATTATGATCCTGAAAGTGAGGACATTTAACCTAAGGAGGCTAGGAAATTGGTGCTAGGTAGTGGGATATTATTGGCTAAGGGCTGGGATTTGGCATCTGCCTTCATAATTGACCAGATTAGAAAATAGCCAGATCTCAAAATGGCCAGTGAAGTTCAGATGGGAGATGTGATAAAAGGATTTGGGTATAGCCCAAAGTCTCAAGCTTTTGCAATGTGGAGCCTATTCCCAAAGGATCAAAAGCCCCAAGTGGTGAATATCCAAGAAAACATGGTTGGTAATCAGATGGTGTGGACAATGCAGAATACAAGGGATTTGGAAATATCCCAAATCATGACACACTGGGCTCACTTAAATGAGGACAAAACTAAATAGTTGTCTGATAAGTGTAGCACATTTTTAGAAGAGACAAGTGCATTGGAAAAAGATCGAGAACTATGCCAAATACAAGTACACCAACAATATTTGGTAATAAAAAGATTGATGAAAGAATTGGAAGAAAAGCCTAAGGTGATGTATGTGCTTATGCAACCACAGCCCCTACAAATTGAAGACAAGGCAAAGTATGAAGAGGTGGTTGAGGAAAAGGTTGAGGGAGAGAAAGGAAATGCAATTGCTTTGAGAGCATTAAGAGGTGTGTTACAACATAGAATTGAAATCCTAAAGGATAAGACTGATGTTGTACTCAATGCCCATAATAAGTTGCCAGCTTTGCATACAGAGGTGATGGGGCATTTGGCTATCTTGAACCCCTATTTTACTAAATGGTCTACTAGGGTGCAATTTTTTGAAAAGCTAGCATCTTTGCAAGCCCTGAGATCAGATTTGCCAGAGATAGTGAAAGAAGTTGAAGATGAGATCAAAACGGTCAATATTGCTCTCTCATTCTTTAAGGGCAAATTGAATCAAATAGAGGTAAAATTAAGCCTCTTTTCTGATGACTTTAATAGATTTGTTCCTTCCTTAAGGGGAGATGATGATAAAGTAAAGGCCTTAGATGCATGGAGGAATGAATTTGATAGTAAAATGCCTAGTGATGAGGTATTTATTTTGGGGACAGATGTGGATGTAGAAGGATTCAATAAGATATTGGATGAAGCTTTCAAGGCAGAAACTGACATCAACAAGTTTCTAGTAGATGTCAAGAACATCACTGATGCTAGATGAGACAGGCAGAAGGTACAAATACAGAGTACTCAAGACTTCAAGTGGCCATTAGATGATGAAGTGAAAGCATGGGAATTGATGACCATGCCCAAGAGAAAGAAGCCAATAGTTGAAGAAATCTTGGACGATCAGTAAGGGTGAATACTTGGTGCCACACTATTGAAGATAAAGATGTCAGTTATTGCAAAAGGAAAGTGTAGGTGAATATAAAAGCATGGTCATCCAGACTCGACATAAAAACTACCAGCTACCATGTATACTATCAGATTGAAGTCGCTAGATCGGGAGAAGAACAAAGAATATATATTTTTATCTTTTGACTTGGTCGCTCCACTATTTTTGAAGCTTGTAGCATCCTTTTGAAAAGGATTCCAAGATGGTTGAAGACCTATATTTATAGAAGAGAGTTGTATTCTAAAGAGAGGATGAAATATATTGTAAAATTAGTCTTTCTAAATTTGTGTTTGTGTTCTTCAAGCTTCAAAGTTTTTCATCTATGAAAGAAGGATTTCATCAATAAAAAATGGTGCAATTTTACTCTTCTCTATTGTTGCCTCTTTATTTCCTGTGTATGATTTTTTATGCTTAAGGTTGTAAGGCAGTCTGAAGCATTTTGTTTACAAGGTAACTATTTTAATTGCTTACAAGTTTATTTCATGTAAAGAACTAAGTTTTGTGAGTGGTTTTGGGAAGCATATCAGTATTTAAAGATTTGATACAGTATTTTGGAGGTAACTAGATAATTTGTAAGGCAACTTATCCTAATTGCATTTAGTTTGTAAGGTAGCTTACAATATTTTTTTTTTGTGAGACTTTAAGCTTTTGACTCTGTAACCCAAAGGATAGGCACTGATCTAGGTCTTGGTCTGATAATCTGTCATCATCCAAGTTTTCAAAATCATTTAAAATTATTTCAATTAAAACACATCTGTTACTCAAACAAATGAGCTGAACTCATCAAGGACTTATATCAGTAGGATATTGTCCATTTTGTTGATTCTTTAAAGAGTGAATCATTAGGTTATCCCTCCTGAAATCAAAAGGAAGAAGGAAGCAAATCCTTATCTCATTGGTTCATGTTATCAAAACCATAGCCTGGCTTATAGTACTCTGTTTTAAATTAATCATTGCAATCTCTAAAGTGTTCTATAAGTTGTTACAGTAAGGTTTTGGGTACATAATTAGTGAATGAAACAATCCACCAAATACATAGGCTGAAATATCAGTAATCTTTAAAAGGTAAAACCTGCCTGAGTCTCTGGAGCTCAAAAATGAAGAAGGATATTATCCAATCCATAGAAATTAACCTTTCTCTTGCCTAAAAGAGGTTGCATCCGAGTATATAAGGTATACTGTCATCATTAGGTAAGTGTTGCAAGAAAAAGTGCTAACACACATCTCAGGATTTGACGTCTTGAACATACATCATCATAATAGGTACACTGTCAACCAATAAATATTAAGTTGACATCAATGAAAATGTCATAACTGATCAACCTATCATCAGTTCAGCATCAAACTCATACACAACTTAACTTTTCATCAGTTATACCAACAATATGTATGTTTGTACTGAAAAATTTGGCTAATTCCATGAATAGTGTAATGTAATATTTTATGGGTGTATATTCCTAGGGGGAGGTTTTGATCTATACGAAATTAAGTTGAATGGTTTTGTAATGCAATAAATTTTTCATTTATGCATTAGCTAGGCACTTAGAAAATTTTCTTAGTGTTTCCATCAATGCCAAAGGGGGAGATTGTTGGCTTTTGATGAAGATGATTTGAGTTTTGATCATAGGTTTGTATTGAGGTGTTTTCATTGTTGGAGACATAATTTGTTTAAGACACACAATTAGTTTAATCACTAGTGATGAAGGGACTAAATTGATGAAATGACTAGGTTTTGAGTCAACTCGGAAGATGACAGAATGCAAGGAATAGTTAATCGAATCTGGCATTTGAGATCAAGTTAAGGTGTGCGATCATACATATAACACCTACAAAGGTATAGCCACCTAAATCTACAATCGTATCAGTTAGTTTAGATATTTGAGAAAGTTATTGAAGATCTAAGTGACAGAAATGGGAAGAACAAAGGATAGACAGAGTGAGTTCAGTTAGATCAGTTTCTAGTCACTTTAATGTAGAAAGGTTTGATTTATGACTTGATAAATGTTGTGTTGAATTTACTGAGCTGACTATTACATTGTGGCATGATCATATTTTAGGTTTATGTTAGTGGGTAAAACATTTTTATGGTGTAGGCCGACTTTGATAAATTTGTTATAAAAGAAGGATGAAATTAAGCTTTAGGGTTAATGTTGAGATGATTAGACGACATGATAAGGGATTATGATTATGTGAAGCTATTGAATGTTGAAGGAGGGGTTGTGAGAATAATTGAAGTGAATCTTTCAGATAGAGAGTGTCATTATTAGATCGGTTATTCTTGGGTATTTCTCAAGGAAGGCCCTAATAGGTTTGTAGCCTAAATCCTTTGACAAGGTCACTTTTAACAGGGTGAGCGATATATTTAATAGGATTTGAAGTATAAATCCTCTAACTAGGTAACTCTTAGAAGAATTTTTAAATCCTTTAATAATGTATTTGTAAACAAGACTTGTATTAGCTTCTAACCAGACTAAAGATACTCTTTATAGGGTATACCCCTAACAGGGTGTTTGTAATTTCTCTGAACATGGAAGATTTATTTGGTGCAATAGTGAATTTTGTGGGTACCATCTCATACCCAGTTCTCTCCCTCTAACAAGGGTTTTCATAGGAAAAATCATGTGTTATGTGTTTACTTTTTGTGGATGATTTACTTGTTAATCTTTTATATAATATTTTCATTTACATGTTGGTTGTTGTGGAATCTATTAGAAAAGGGTTTCAGATTTGTGGTTGCATTGATTCACCCCCCATCTCAGTGCCATTAAAGACTAAAATAGATAATTTTTTCAAGATTTATATGATAGAGATCTTATTTATATTAAATATGATGTTGATGATTTTCTAAATCCAAATTTGCATATAGTGCCTTAGCACTCATTAACCTATTACGTTGTTCCTCACTATGTGACATTAGTGGTTTACCTTTTTGGGGGCTCTTTTTCACTCATGGTAGTACAATTTCATGTGAAATCATAATGAACTAGAAACATAATAGCTTGGTTATTCATATCACCATGCTGGGGGGGCCAGAATAGTTTTTCAATCTTCCCCTTCTTAAAAATTCACTTTCCCTTTGTTAAGTTGCATCTTCTATAAAGGATAATCCTTCTTGCATAGAAGTTTTTGTACTTCATTTGGATCTAATCCTTTCTTGGAGTGTATATCCTTGATTAAGACCTCTTCCTTGATCAAAAGTGTATTTATTCATAAATGATCTCTCCTTGGTGTTGAAAGTGTGTGTTTCTCTATTTATCAAGAATCCCTTTCTTAGAAATAGGGATGGTTTTTATTCTTAACCTCCTTCTCCTTCCCTTTGTGTTGAAGATTTTATCTTTATTATAGATCTCATCTATTTTTTTGGAAGTTGAAATCTTTATGCAAATATTTCTTCCTCCCTATTTGATACCTATCTATCATTGATAAGGATACCTTTACATTTGATACAATATATCTCTATTACAACTATCTCTTCCATTCTTAAAGATCTGTTTCCTCTTACTAGCTTGGAGTGCATGCATTTGTGTTAAACTTATCTCCTTGGTGATGAAGGTTTTTATCCTTGATATGGATCTCTATCTTCTTTAAGATATCAATGTGGAGGTATGTTAGCTTGAGGGTGGAGTGGGGGAGGAGGTTGCATATGAGCCCTCCCGGTTTTTTTTTCTTGGTCCAGTTGCATTTTCCAATTATCTTGAAAACATAGGGTTTTATTTGGTAATCTTTACGTTGGTTTCAAGTGCTATAACACCTATTTTTCAATTGAGTTTTTGGATTTACTTGCAAACATAGGGTTTTATTTGGTAATATTTGTGTTGGGTTTTAAAATTATTCAACAAAAAAGATGTCATTGTAAACTCTAGAGTCAACTAGCATAAGGAAATATTTCTAGACCAACTTGACTCTCTTTCAAATGGATCACACAACATAAAAAAAACCTTGTTTTCCAGTGAAATTCATGCTTCTCCCTCTTTTCTATGGATCACCTAGCATAAAACAACTTTCTATATAGTGGAATCTATGCCTTCTAACATGAATCACCCAACATAACATAGCTTATTATCTCATATAATTCTGTTAGTAATAATTGAGAGGGGGGGTGAATCAGTGGCCTCAACAATTTATCCAATTTAAACTTTAATCCACCAATCAATACTTCTCCAATTATTAAGTCCCTACAAGATGTATGCCTTTGAAATACTTGAAACAAATAACTTTATGTTGGTTTACCTTGTCTGATCTTATTCTCCTTAATAACCGATAAGCAGTAAACTGTATTTACTGATACTCAGTAAATATGCAGAGTATACCAATCAATCCATAAATGCTTATGTGAAATGTAAAATAGTAAAGTAATAAAACATACACACATAACATAAGGATTTTAACGTGAAAACCCTGTTAAGGGAAAAACCACTAGGACCGGTACTCCAAATTTTCATTCTTCTGAAGTGAGCCCTGTTAGGAGCCAACCCTGTTAAAGGTTACAAACACACGGTTAAGTGCGACCTTGTTAGAGGATTTTTATACATAGGTTGTCACTTAGTATCTGGCATCTATGCTACCATC
>MU226403.1:1162408-1174622 GCA_018584345.1 Thuja plicata | reverse complement strand
GCTTTGTGCATTGAACTCCACTTTACTGACTCTTATCCCCAAGAAAGAAGGTGCTGACAATCTTGACTCCTTCCATCCCATTGCTCTTTGTAATGTTGTGTACAAAATTATCACCAAATTGATTGCTGAAAGACTCAAGATATGCCTTCCAGTTGTGATTTTGGAGGAACAAGGTGGTTTTGTGGCTGGTAAGAAAATTCTTGATGGTATTGTTATTGCTTCTGAAGTTATTCACTCTATGCATACATCAAAAGAGAGAGCTATGTTCATTAAGTTGGATATGGCTAAGGCTTATGACAGAGTCAAATGGAGTTTTCTCCAAAAGATCCTCTTGGCCTTTGGTTTCTGCCAACAGTGGGTGAACTAGATTATGAGTTGTGTTTCTTCAGCTTCTTTTTCTGTTCTTGTGAATGGTGTTCCTTCAGAGCCCTTTGGTGCCTCTAGAGGACTTTGCCAAGGGGACCCTATTTTGCCTTACCTCTTTATCATTCTGGCTGAGGGTTTGGGCCGCTTTCTTAAGCTTCATGCTCACCAGGGTTTGATTCATGGGTTGAAATGGGGTGTTGGCTTGCCTCCTCTTTCACATCTTCAGTTTGTGGATGATTATTCATTTATGGGACATGCCCGTCTTCAGGAAGCTACTTCTTTTAGGTATGCTTTGGATGTGTATCTTGCAGCTTCAGGTCAGAAAGTTAATGAGAACAAATCCTCCATTTTTTTCTTCAATACTCCCGAGGCTATTCAGAGGTGTATTGCTGCTATTTTGAGGTTTTAGATTGGGTCTCTTCCCTTTGTTTATTTGGGTATTCCTCTTACTGTTGGTAGACATCCTAGATCTTCCTGGCAAGTTTTGCTTGATAAGTTATGAAAAAAGGTTAACCATTGGACTCATCGATGGCTATCAACTGCTACTCGCCTGACTTTGTTAAAGTCGGTTATTCAAGCCCTTCCTATTTACAGGTGTTTTTTTCAAGCTGCTCCTATGTATTTTCTTCGAGAATTTGATGCTCTGTCCCATCAATTCCTTTGGAGTGGGAACCTTTCAACTTCTAAATGGAGTCTGGTTAAATGGGAAATAGTGTGTAGACCTCAGAAGGAGGGTGGCCTTGGCCTACGATCAGCTATTTTAAATGGACAGGTTCTCGCTATAAAGCTTTATTGGCGTTGGTGTACTAACCAACATCAAATTTGGGCTCGTATTCTCACCCATAAGTATTTTCCTGATATTGATGTGGTTGAAGTTCACCACTTTCCTCTGGAAGGGAGAGGATCCATGATTTGGAATACGCTAAAGTTTGGAGCTCAGTTGGTTAAAGATGGTCTCTTTTGGATTTGTCATTCGGGATCACAAGCTTTATTTTGGCTTGACTCTTGGGATTTGCACCCTCCTATCCTTTCCACTCATCCACAGCTTCATGCTCTCTATGAAAATTTTAGTGCTGTTGGTTGGGACACAGTTGATTTTTATAAGATAGGGTGTGTTAGAGGTTTGGCTCCTTTCTTTCGTTGGAAAGACCCTTCTGAATGGCCTCCAAGAGGATCTGAGGAGAATAGGAAGGAGTTGTTTTAGATTTTTCAGTCTCATGAGTGTACTACTTTGGTTGGTAATGATGTTCTTGCTTGGGACAATGAGGATTTGTCTGGGAAATCTTTCACTGTCTGCAGGATATGCTGAGCTTCTTTGGCAGACATTGGGGGACATCCAGGTGCCTTGGTGGAAGCAAGTCTGGTACAAGTTTTCCTGGCCCAAATGCAATTTTTTTATGTGGTTGGTGGTCCATAGCCGGTGCCTTACATGGGATAATTTATGCAAGCGTGGCTTCCATGGACCCTCAATGTGTGTTCTATGCCAGAATAGTGAAGAAAATATCTCTCATCTCTTTTTCCAATGCTCTTTCACTAGACATATTTGGCACTCTTGGTGAAATGTGTGGAACCAATCCTGTTGGCATGTTTCCTCACTGGCAGAATTCTTTGCTCGCTAGGATAAGGCTCCTGTGAAGACTTCATTTCTTCAAGTTGCCTGGACTCTTGGACCCTCCTTTATTATTTGTCATATCTGGTTGGAGAGGAATAATCGTATCTTTAAGGATGAGTTTTTAGAGGTTCCTCACTTATGGTGGAAAATTCTCCATTCTTTGGGGGAAATTGTTTCTGCAAAATGTGACACTTCTGAGGCCATGGAACCAGGGGAGGATATTTTCAATAATCGCCTGAATATTCCCCCCTCACATGGAAAACTGCTAAGAAAGATGTGTAGACATCCCTTGTGAAAGATAAATAGGGTGGGGAAGTGGAGTGCCCCTCCGCAGGGTGTTCTTAAAATCAACATGGATGGGTCTTCCAAGGGCAATCCAGGCCCTGCTGGTATTGGTGGTGTTGGCAGAGATAGTACGGGGGATGTTCAATTTTTGTTTTCAATTTATAAAGGTCATCACACTAACAACCTGATGGAGGCCATGGCTATTTTGTATGCTGTGAAGAATGCTTGTGACCTTGGTTGGAGAAGGCTTATCTGTGAATCCGACTCTCAAGTGGTGATATGTCTATTGAATCGGCAACATTCTGAAGTTGTTAGTTGGAAGTTAGCTTTGATTGCGGACCAGATTCATAATTTGTGTACTTCTTTGGAGTTTGTTGCTTTTACTCATATTCCCAGGGAATGGAATAGTGTTGCTGATTGTTTGGCGAAGTGGGCTTCTGACCATATGTGTAATTGGAACATTGTTGATAAGACTTAACTTCCGATGGGCTTGTCCCATCAATTTGATCACTTGGTTGATCTTGATAGGGCTATTTGATGCCCTTTCTCTATTTGTTCTTGTTTATCTTTCAATTTGAATAAATTTTCACCCCTCCTTTATTTCAAATCATCAATTTTATTTTGTAGATAGCCTTTAAACCTAGATATCAAAAAGATCTTCTTTCCAACATGAAAATATACATCTGATTTCAATCATTTTATTTATATTCCAAATCCAATCCAACTAAAAATATATCCAAATTAATTGCCCAACTAATCAGTCTAGATATTTAGTGAGAGTTGCTTTATTTCTTTTCACTAATCACATCCCCAACGTCATTTCAACTATAAGAATAAAATGATAATGAAAAACCAAAACGTAACGAAAACAACAGTGTAACCATAATCATTACGATGGAACACACTCCTGTCCTATGTATGGAAGCAAAACCTGCTTGACAATAAATAATTGAAAATTCAAGTGGTGCCCATTTTCACATTATCTGTTTCAATACGGCAAACAAACATGATGCCACTAATATTTTATTGTGTACAGATGAGCGTCACCGTCCCCCTCTCAGAACGCACTAATCATATTCCATATTATTCCAAGGATCTTTTAACCCCTTTTCACCACCATTTTCTTTCACATTTGAAGGCTATATAACCAAAACCAAGTTCCCCCAGCATAAAATTATGGTGAAAGCTTTCAAAAAGCAAGGATGCATGATTACAGTAATTTAGAGAATTCGTAGAGCTATTGATAAGTTTTCTCAGCACCACGTCAACATGAAAAGTGGGTGTGGGTGTCTATTGAAAGGATACTTTTATATTGAATATAAGAGACTGAAAGCTCTTATGAAAGAATGTATTCACAGAAAGAGAGAGTTAGAGACATTGCCAAATGTAGAGGCTGCTACTACAACAGCCAACTCTGAATCAGCTCAACATTGTTTAGGTAATTATCTTTGTTGTTCAATCATATATCTAGAAACTCCTCGGCTTGATCATCCTAAGTTTTTACTAGTTTAGTGGCCAAAATTTGACCTTTGCCCAAAAATATTTTGGGTCATAAGATAAGTTTCCTGATGTTTAAGGTTGTAGAAGCTGGCATGAATTGTTTCTGATTTAGGTTTTCTGATGTGTAAGGTTGTTGTAGACGTTGGGTGACTTTTTCCTGGATGTGAGTTTTTTGTTTTTGTTTTTATCAAATTCTATGATTTATCATCCAGGAATGATGAAAACCAGCTTTTTTATCAAGAATAAAGAAATCACACAATCATCGAATTTAAAAACAATTCATGCCCATATTATGAATTGTAGAAATTATATGTGAGACTTGTAAAAATGATTATTAATTAGGAATTATTATAAAAATCTGCTAACTTATTGAGGTTTTAAGGTTTCCACAGATCAAACAATATTAATCCAGATTTGCATGTGTATTTGTTTATTAATTGCGAATTCTTAAGCCATCACCAGTCATCAGTGATGAAGTTGAGATTTTTGCAAATAGCCATTTATGCTACTAGTATTTTTCATTCTCCTTCATTGTTTATCACTTCACCGTAACCATGGGTTTCAGAAGGAGGTTATATTTTGGAAAATGGGAGCGAGTATACAGTTTTGCCCAAAGTATTTGCTCAAGCGACTTTTATATTTGTGGTGTTTAAAAAAGAAAAGGAGAAAAACCTAATATATTTGTCTGATGGTCTGTCTTTTCAAAACTGTTTCTGCAGAGTGTGAAAGAGTTTTTGTGAAAGAAGTGATTAGGCAAATATCTACTGTAATTGGCTGTTTCAGTCTCCATGCTAAGAACCTTCTCCATTATCAGATTTCTTCTGATCTAAGGAGATACTTATGGAGGGCTAGATATCTGTTTGCAGATTATCAACAAAGAAGAATAGCACAGGCCCATAAGCTTATATCCTATGCAGCTACCAACGCTATGGCAATCAATAAGCTGCTGGCAAAATACAGTGAAGTTCGTAAATCTGTAAATCTATTATTCTTTTTATCAAATCTTTTTATTTCTTTGCAACTAATTTGTACTGCAATATTATTTGATTATGTGGGCTTACATTTCCTCAATACTATTAGGTCTACTGTTCAACCCACAATCCAACCTTTAAGTCCAGATTGCATACAAAACAACTAGAACTGCTGAAATCTCCATGGTTAATAGAACTCTGTGCCTTCCAAATCAACTGCTTAAAAGGCAAGAATTATGCAAGTGAAGCATGGGAAGGCTCTACATATGATATTGAATTTACCATTGCTGTTGGTGGACCTAGCATTAATTGTAAACTGTTGGAATCAGCAAATCTGGATTTTAATCTCAACTGTCCCATTTGCCTAGTAAGTCTCTGAAATTTTCTGTTTTGGGTTTTCATCTCTAGTTAAAGTCATGTGCCCTTCTTTTTTGTCCTTCTATAATTCTGAATAAATGTAGAGTTATACTGAGATTATCTTGCAGGACACTGCATTTGAGCCAATTGCTCTGGGATGTGGACATATTTTCTGCAACAGTTGTGCCTGTAGCAGTGCCTCTGTACCAACAATAGCAGGAGTAAGGGCTGCAAAACACAAGTCAATGTGTCCTATTTGTAGACAGGTGAAGTAAAAACCCATGTTCAAGCTCTTATATATATTCAATATTCAATACAATCAAAGTTCTATGACATGTTCTTAAGAAATTCTTGATGTGTCCTATATTGCAGATGGGAGTGTATGCCAATTCTGTTTATTTAGTGCAATCAGGATTGCTTCTCAAGAAAAGGTTTGTCAACTAGCAATTTTAGAACCAAGAAAATTAAGCCGTTGCTTCCTTCACCTGATTCAGGTGTTCTATTTTTCCACTGAGCCGTTTCCCAAAATTATTACTATTGTTTGAAGATATGACCTCCAAATGAATCTCTTACTTTTTTTTGGATGAGACATTAGAAATTCAAACTAGATGATCAAATTGATCTCTAAATGAATCTCCCAGTCTTTTTAATGAGATATTAGAGATTAAGTAGATGATCAAACTGAAGAGAGTAGACAAAGTTCTTACAAAATCTTAATTTTTTCTATGACTATGCAATATGATTTCACTTTGGTATGAGAATCTATCACAACCTTATTGAACTTTCAGCTTGCATCTTCAAATTCTCTAATTAGTTAATAACTGAAGAGAGTAGACAAATTCTACTTTCTTCTATGATTATGCAACATGATTTCACTTTGGAATGATAGTCATCACAACCTCATTGCTGACAATTTCACTTCCTTTCAAAGAGTAAAAATTCAAGTAAGTTTACTAAAATCTTCAAAGGTTTTGTTGGAATCATTGAAGGTAGACTCGAACCCGTGGAATCATTTGCCATTGTACCAAAAGCTCAAACTTTCAATGCCTTGTACAAATGCCAGATTTAGCCAGACCCAAGAGACACAAATCTCCAAGGAGGTGCTGACCATCAAATCAACAGGTTTATCATAAATCCTCTACTTTGAAAATCAAAAGAAACAATGAAATTATATATACTGAAAATAAACAAACCAAACGATCAAACCAAATCATTATGAAAGAGCTGAAAAACTATAAAAATTGAAAAAATAAACAATACCTAATCTATAAACCAATTCATTGAATTGCTGTTTTTCAAATTGTTACTGTTTTCTTAAACTTAATACAATTTTTTTTTTTAATTTAACAATTTGAATAGATAATCCCTTCAATTGTCATCACACTAAAAGAATATTTGTCACAGATTAGTGTTTACTGTCTTGCCAACATTTGTTTTATATTGCTGCTGTTTAGCATTCAGAATCATTCTTTAAAATGTAGGCCATCCCCATTTTCTAGTGCTGCAGTTAATGTGGGTCATATATATTACTGATTAGGTGGCTTTTGTTTTTTCTTCCCCATCTTTCTGTGGGCACCATTTGCATGTGGGGATACTGCTACTTTAGGCTTTTTTAATTGCAAAGTTGGTGCTTCACTCTTTATATTTTAAAATGTTATGAAAAGTCATTTCCAAAGATATTTGTACCTTTGTTTTTTTTGGAAAAGTTAGTATACAAAATGTGAGTGATTTGTTGGAACAGGTGTAGAGAGGTTTGGAAAGAAAGATTGCCCATAGAAAGAGCAGTGAGAGTGAAGCAGGCCAAGGAACATTGGAAGGAGCAGTCCCGATTGTTTTTGGGAGTTTAATCATGATATGATGGGTTGATGTAAATGTATATCATTTAATTAGTTGTATATTTGGATATCATTATATTATTGAGGAATGAAATGAGAGGATAAGCCTGTTGGCGTGGACATAGAGGATAGAGGCTGGGTTAGTTATTTATGTATTTCTATGTTTGTATATCATTAAATTATTGAGGAATGAAAATGAAAGGTTTTTTCTTATTAATTTTTCTGAAGGGTCAGAATGAAAATGAAAGGTTATAATTTTGTTTCATTTTAATTAAAAATGATTTGATATTAAAGCAAAATGATTTGGTTTTTCTTTTTTAATTATTTGTAGGGTCAAAATGTTTTACTTTAAAAATTATATTGTAGTTTTGTACGTTTGTGATATTTTAATTAAAAATTAGATGACTTCCAAGTTAAATGAAAGTGAATAATTCTTGTAGATTTGTACTAAAAATGAGATGACACTCAAAGAAAATGAGAGGACTTTTTTAAAAAAAATTTGGAGGGTCAAAGTGTTTTATTTTAAAAACTACCTTTGTTTCTTTATTATTTTTTAATTAAAAATGAGATGACTTTGAAGTTAAATGAAAGTGATTTTTCCTTGTAGATTTATATTAAGATTTTTTTAATATGTAATATGATAAATTTAAACAACTTATAAAATGTGTGGAAATATATACATTTATTTTATTTCTTTATTATTCCACTTATAATATTTTAATATATTTATATTTTATTAATCTTATTACAAAAGAGAAAAAAAAGTTATGAATATTTTTTTATAAAAGTAGGAGCAAGAGGGTGCTAGCCCGAGTACATAAACAACACTCTAGAATAGCATTAACAACATTAAACCACCGAGTTAAGAGTATATAGTTTAAACATATTAAAAACTTTACACGCATCGCTGAAAACCATCGTTAAAGTCTTAGCAATAAAACTATAACAAAAAAAGAACCCATAGCCTAAATGGCTAGCATCAACATCTCTAGAAACAAGGAGCAGGGTCAGTATCCTTTCCATAAGCGCTTTGACAGTAGCAAGCCTGCCCACTCCTCCTGCAGAAACTTGAAGAGTTTGCGAGGGATATCTTCTTCCGCCACCTTCCTATCAGAAGCCTTCTCATTTAACATGCAGACGGTGGTTGAGGAAGCATGCATGACCTTTAGCGCAAACTTGCTGACATCCATAAGCCGTTTATTGGTTCCCTCCATCTCCACCTTCAGCTAGGCCACATTTTTCTCCAATTGGGAAATTTAGTGCTTAAATTTGCCCACCACCCCGCCGGTGTCTGGATTAACAACCTCTTCCAAGGGAATCTTCGTCTCCCCCGCCTCCTCTCTAGATAGGTTCGGGTTGAAATCATTTTCCTCCGTCAGGTTCCAAATATTATCCGCACCTTCGTGGCTATCAGATCCCACCGAGACATCCTCCTGGTTTAACAGATTTTTTATGGTTGTTTTGCCCTTTTCCTTCGCCATACTGGTGGAGCGGCAATTTTGGCCATGCTGGGGGTCCATAATCTCATCGGAGTCCAGATTAATTAAAATCTTTTTTCTTTTTTTAGAGGGGCGCTGGTCACGCTTGGATCTAGCCAGGGAATCAGGGGTCGGGTGAGTTTCAAAGGAATTGGGGCTAGCGATAGGGGTGTAACACCCTTTAGAACCAGAGGGAGTAGGAAATCCCTTGTCCAGAGAAACCGAGGGCGACGAAGGAGGTTGGGTGTTCTGGGTCACAGAGATAATGGGAGGAGGATAGAGGGTATAGTGAAAATTATACAGCCTAAGCATAATGCCCTGGTGAAGGATAACCGACTTCTTCCCTAAAGACTTGGCTTCAGAAACATCGGCCACATTAATTTCCATGGAGTGTAAAAGAAAGAACGGAATGGAAATTAAAATTTTATGTCTTAGGTGGTTTAAAAAAGGCAAATGGTAATCGTAAAAGGTCCCATATTGTCCCTCTAGCGTGAAGTACTTTATGACCAGCTTGCACATCTTTGGCCAAAACTCGGGGAGGTTAGAGATGTTATATTCGTCATTTTTAGGGATAGGGCTCTCTTCTGGGTTTAGGAAGAATTGGGCGAGGTCTGTCTTGGCCGGGGCTTTACTAGTCTTTGTCCGCTTGTGGCTCATGGTGGGTAGACTAGTGGCCTTGCTAATAGCCTCCTCGTTAATCTCAAACGAAATACCATTAATTGGAACCCTCATTTCATTCTAGGACACCGCAAACTATTTGGAGATCGTCTCGTCATGCCCCGTCATATTATCCATTAAGTACATGACCATCGGGTCGGAGGTAAATTCCTCCTCAATCTTATTAGGTTCCACTCTATGTGTGTCTCCAACAATTTCCAGACTGGGATATAAAATCAGTAAGGGCACCCACCGAAGGAAAAAATGTGGTTCGAAGGGGAATTCCTGTATAGTGAAAAATAACCACAACAAAAAAACTAGGTGAAACCACACTTGCAATAAAAACACTAGAGAAAAGCCGAAAAGGTATAGAATCTCACACAGTAAAAATCATGGCTTAGCATAGAAGTAATTGACCCATAATTAAACACATTGATAGGGTAGTAATTACGTTGTCCCTCAACAATCCTCGCCAAATCTGTGAGAAGAGATAGCACGTGAGAATGGCGTTGTGAACTGCAAAAGCCATAAAAAATCTACCCCAAATCTATGACAACCCTCTGTATTTCGCACTTGCCGGGAAAGCCACTTATCAAAATAATGACACATTAAAACTTTCAGATTTCAGAAATGCCACATCCACACCCAAGTAATGATAATAAAACCTCTATCGCTCGCCAGGTGGTAGAACACATCAAACCCAATACAAGTGGTAGGAGAGGGCGAGGTGGTGGGCCCAGCCTTAAGAAACCAAATTGAAAAGTGGATTTCAATCATCATATTGACTGTTGTTACCATTGCTCATTTTCTGTCGAAGCAAGTCTTGAGTAGACTTAGGGAGCTGACTGATAGCCCTCCAACATTGAAGTCTGTCTAACAACAGACCAACAGTGGCAAAGGAGTTCGTTGTAGAATTCTCTTCCCTATAGGTGTGTCTAATATTAACCATTTCCAGTCTTTTAATAAAGCCCTGAATGTTAGTTAAAATAGGGTCCACTTTCCACCCCTCCTTGGAGGTGCCTTGCACCACTTCTACGATGATTTTGGAATCCCCTTCAATTTCCATCTTAGTGCATCCCATGCTTATGAAAAATTTAAGACCCCATAGGAGGGCCATACCTTTCGCCTGATTGATAGCCTGGATGTGGAGGGCGCCATAGAAAGAAACAACCAAACACCCCTCATGGTTCTGAATGATGTCGCCTCCCATCTGCTTTTCCTAGCAAATACCACCATCAAAATTGAGCTTGTGCCACTTAGGTTTGGCGGGGGACCAAATAGTAGCCTTCCTGATGAGGAGTTTAGCATTGTCCAATCTATCAAAGCCCTTAACAATGCCCCAGGTCTTGGTTATCTTTCTATTAGCATCATAAGGGAGATATTGTGGGCTTTTCCAATGAGCCACCAACAAGCTCTCCTCTAGCAGCTTAAACCACAGATGGAAGACCTCAGCAGGGGAGAGCTCTTTCTCCCAGAAGATCCTGTTATTTCGCTCCTTCCATAGAGACCAACAAAAGATTCAGGCAGGGGGATTTGGTACCACAGAAGATTAAGCAAAGGGTGCTGGGAGTAGGAATGTTAGTCGTTAGCCATGTGTTGAATATCCTTGTTCGCAACCGGAGGTTGAGACAAGGGATGATCAGTTGCCAAACCTCCGAAGAGAACTCACAGTGCAACATGATATGTTGATGCTTTCTTCCTCCTTTTTTCATAGACAACATCTATTAGCCAAGTTGAAATTCCTTTTGACCAGATTATCCAGAATAAGGATTTTACAATGGAGCATAGTTCACCAGAAGAAGTTCACCTTAGGGATAAGTTGTGAGCCCCAAACCTTCTTCCAACAAGAAGTGTCAGTAGTCTCCATGATCAGTAGTCTCCATGATCCACAGATTGTAGGCCGATTTGACAGAGAAGCCTCCATGTTGGGTGTGGGCCCAAATGATTCTCTCAGGGCGGTCAACAAGGGGAATGCAAGAAGTATGCAACAACTCCCTGAGATTAGTGGCAAGAAGGACAAGATCATGCCTATCATGCAGATGAGGAAGGAAGTCCATTCACCGCCCATGGCTAATATAAACGGAGACCAGGGTACCAATCCGAAGAGTGAAGATGCTCCTAAAAAAGTTATGAATGTTAAATTATTGTTATTATATTATTATATTTTTTATGGTACTAATTATACAATGGTATCATTTCTTGTAGATAAGACTCTTGTTTTCTTTCTTATCCAATCATAAATGAAATTTCCTTTTACTATAAGATGATAGTTTTATAAATTTAAATTATTTTTGTAAATACTATTTTATTAAAAAACTGATATTTCTTAAATCAAATATTTTATTTATAAAATATAAATATGTTAATTATATTTCGATTATACTCTTTAAAAAAAATGCTCCCTATATGAACTTAACCAGCTTTAAGTAGGCGGGGTATTTGTTTTGAGTCGGTATAATGGGGATACTTTATAAAACAAGCATATCCTTTGGCGACAAGCTGCGGGAGGATACATGCATCGTTAAAAATAGACATTGGAGCTGTTAACGAAAGAAATGATGTTTCAGCCGTTTTAATTAAAATGAGATTTTCACACTGCGTTTTGGGGTGACAGCTCAGTGGAACTCATTAATTTTGGATTGTGTCTTAATATTTGATAAATTATTTAATAATTTATTATCGATTATATTTTCCCATCTAATTAATTTATATACATAAAAAATAATAATATATGTTGTAAGATATATATATTGTTTGTAATATATATTTTTTAGTTTTTAAGTTTAATTATTTCTTATTATTTTTACACATTTAAATTTTTGTATTTATTTTATTATATTTTAATTTTTTATTCTTATTCTAATTATTTGTACCTTTTTCTAAAACTACAAATAGTAATTAAAAACTATTAGAATTGATTTAATTTATAATTATTTGTCTTATTAGAATTTTAATTATCGTAGAATAATTATTATTTTAATTTTTAATTTGCATAGATAGAAGAACTAACTTTTGATTACTCCTTTTTTGCCAATAATCCAAGGACCATGTGTCCCTAGGAATTTAAGGTTAAGGTGGCATCCATTAATACCTCTCTCTCTCTCTCTCTCTCTCTCTCTCTCTCTCTCTCTCTCTCTCTCTCTATATATATAT
>MU226403.1:1121720-1162267 GCA_018584345.1 Thuja plicata | reverse complement strand
CTCCCGCCCCATCTCTTTTCCTATCCCTATCTATCTCTCAATATTTCCCCTCTATCTATATCTCTCTCCCCCCACTTTTCCCTCTCTATATATTGAGCTATCTCTTACTTGAGCTTCCCCTCTTCTCTCTCCCTCCTCTAACTATCTCTCTTCTTCGCTATCTCCTACCTCTATCTATCATCGTCTCTCTATCCTTTTCTCCCTTTCTTGATGACATAAGTTTTGCCATTAGTATGCAAAGAGAAACAATTTTTGAACCATCGATTACACTACACCGAAAGACAGGTTTCAGTTCAGATCGAAAGTGTTAAGTTCAAGAGAAACCCAACGACGTGCAAGTTTTACAGTGTAAACCAAAAGTGCGACCCGAAAATGATACAGGGGAACCTAAAAATAGGGTTACACTATAAACCGACAGAGCATGAAAGAGAGGAACCCGACAGAGCAAGGGAACCCGACAGACAGTTCATTGAAGGAACACCGAAAGACTTTCAAAGCAACCAGAGCATCAGACACCGAAAGTCAGTTATATCCCTAGAAAAGTGGATCTGACTTCTACGTCAGATAGAACAGTTATGTTTTATATTTAGAGTTTAGATTTGATTTAAAACCATTTCTTAAGGGACGAGAAAGATAATTGTAATTGTATTAATCAGTCTAACTGATTAAAAGCATGCTAATTTAGGAAATCAAGGTCAAGTTGTAAACCTTTGATCATAGAGTTATCTTTGTAATACGTGAAACTGAATTAGGTCAATCTATTATATAAATAGATGTGTAATCATTCATTTCAAAAAGGATGTGAGGATGATAGTAGCTAAGGAGCACATCTATGGATCAGATTGAGAGTTTCAAGAAGCAGAACAGAAAAAGATGAATATGGTTATCAAGAACCAAGAATCAAGGCTACCTAGCAACAAAGGTATTAATCAATCACATTAGGTGATACTTTGTACATGTGATTTTAATGGATCTGTAATTAGCAATTGAAGATTGCCTACACTCAGGTCATTGAGTATTTTTGTCTACATTCTAACAAGTGTAGCAAATATAATAAATCCTTTCAAGAAAGGTGGATTTAACAATCCTTTGTAAATATCTTAACCGAGCACACACTAAATAGTGTTGCTAAAGCTCTTAACAAAGTAGACCTTAACCAGTCTCAACATAATACTCCTAACAAGGTAGATAATCAAAAGTGATCAAAATTGTAAGCTTTAATCGACCCCTTCCAATCTGTAGATAGTGAAGTTTTTGTGAGTTCCATCCCCACCGCAGTTTTTACCTTCTAATAGGGGTTTTCTGCGTTACCATATCTTGTGTTATGTGTCATTAAAATTCATGAATGCTTCTATGAGTGTTTACATGTTTGTTAAGTTTATGAATTAATATAACTTACACAAAGATAGGATAGAACAGATGGTTGTTAATACAATGTATTACTAAATGGATAAAGGTTAAAAGAGATAAAAAAAATTTAGAGGTACTGATTCACCCCTCCCCTCTCAGTACAAAATTCTCATTATTTCCAACAATTGGTATTAGAGCTAGATCTCTTATTTGAAAAAGTTTAATGAATCAAGAGAAAAGATCATACAATGGAGAAGTACAAACCTCACAAAAGTATTGAGAATCAGAAGCTAGAAATTCAGATCTTCTATGAGCAGTATAAAGAAGCTAGAATCAAGATGAGACAACTGCTAGATGAAAGAGAGATTATGGCATCTCACTGTAATGAAACAGACTACCAGGAGGAAGAGATACCAGATCTATTTGAGTCTTCAAGATCTACAACTAGAAAAGAAATAGACACATCAAAAGAAATCATCACAAGTCTAAATAAAATCAATCAACATCTAGCTTGACAAGTGAAATATCTATAAATCGGTCAAGAGACACAGATGGTAAGAATGATTGATGTCATGAACAATGCTAGAGAAACTGAGCAAGAAAGAACACTAACTATTGATGATAGAAGGAAGATTACTGAAAAGCTACAAGAGAAAGAGTAAAAAATACAAAGACTTATAGAACATCATCATGAGATCACAAATCAGATTATTCTTATGAGTCAAGAGGCAAAGAGAATGAAAACATAACTCATTGAAAGAATAGAAGCTATCAGTGAGCTAAGAGAATAAAATGAAAAGCTGAAACATAAAGTAAGAATTCAACAGCAACACAATGACATGATCAAAAGAGATGAAGAAAGCACCAAAAGGATGGATGATTTTTTGGATGGAAAAAGAAGAGTCAACAACAATACCGGACTAGGGTATACCGAAAATGAAGAATCACCAAACCAAGTTGATCCAAAGAATGTCTATGCAAATCTAATGCCAAGAAAGTTGACATGCAATCATTTTGGTAGGCCTGGCCACACATCAAATGTCTGCAGGAGAAAAATGAAAGGTATTCCTAAATCCACACCTTCATTCATAGGAATTTGTTATAAATGTAACAAGAAATGACATAAAGCATATGAGTGTAAATCTGAGGTGAAACAACCAAAGAAGGAAACCTACATGGACAAATATTGTCCTACTTGTAAAATGCATGGACACAAATCTCTTGAATGTTGGAAGAAGAAAAAGCAAGCATGGAAGCCTAAAGAAAATGAAACTGCCTATCAACCAAAAAGAGTTGGTAACTCGTATGTTTGGGATTACAACACACGGGCAAACTGCACAGCATGTGCAAGATTTGGTCACATAGCTGCAAACTATAGAAAACAATGGACAAGAAAGTCTAGGAGCTGGACTAACCTCAGAATGGCATGTCTACACTGTCATAAAGTTGGTCATCTAAGAAAAGACTGCAGAGACCGAATGACAGAGACCAGCACCTTTGCCAATGGAAACACCATTGAAGACATCAGGAAGATGAGAAGCAAAATGTGGAGGAAAGCTACAAACACTGATGAAGCTGGACTGAGTAATGTAAATGGTGACACCTTATCCAATGGATTTGGTGACATCACCACCCCCATCTAAGAAGAAAAAGTAAGTATGGAACTACATTATACCAAGTTATATTTTGCATCAGTTCCATTATACATTGATGAATTGCCAAATTAGTGTGATTAAAGATGCACTATGGTATTACTTGTTACAATTCTGTGAATTCAATTTCATCGATTAATGCTTACCGAACATCATCAGTGTGAATACAAAGCTAATTTGTCTATACCTACTGAGCATCATCGGTTAACTTATAAAATCTAAGTTGCTAGTGTAAACCGAGATCTGTCGGTAATCATGAAAGTTGACATGTCTTCGCCAAACACCAAAATCCGTCGATGAACATAACAAGTTGATAGCTACCCCGAAGCATCGCATTCTCACCAAGTTTTTTATTTGTGTATCACCCAATGAATCTGTCTTCGAATCTATCTTTGAACACTGAGAAGTGGGTGAGCCTTTATGATACGACTTAGGGCAAAGTCTATAAATAGACGACATAAGGGTTTCATTATTCACACAATGACTTAAGCGAAGAAGTAGAGTGAAACTAGAGAACGAAGTGACCAGATTGTAGAGTGACTCCAACCCAATTCACAATACTCAGAAGGATTTCCAGAAGTGACAAAAGGTTGAACTAAGTAACAGCAATCACCGAGAACTATGTTTTCATTAACAGGAAAAATCCCTAAATTCTGAAATGATGGCATCAACTTCAAGAACCTCCAAGATCAAGAATGATAAGAAGAATACGGTCAATCTAATCAAGAATACCAACTATGTAGAAACTCACTATGAGATATGTCCTATGGTTGCTTCACAACCTAACAATGCTGGTGCATTCTCCAGTATACAAGATAGGGTTTTTCTTGTTGAAGATGTGCGAGCTTATATTCACTGCAAGATTGCCGAAATAGGAGACTTGGAAGTTGATCAAGCTTTTAAGAAGCTTTGCAATGATGATGGAACAAAAAGGAAGAGCATAAGCATATTGAAGTGAAAGGGCTCACACATGCCCTACTATTCCCGAAGGAATTCAAAACTGAATGGATTCAGTTAGTACTGAGAAGGATACAAGATTGACAGATTTGGGTGGATGAGATGAAATCGATAACCAGGGATGTTATACAAGTTGTTACCAGTTATCCCATAACCAATAAAGTAAAGGCACTAAAGAACCCACCTAAGGTTGACATTGAAAAGAATACAGGAGCAGCATGGGATGGAAGAGGATTATAGGTATCCACCGTCAAAGATGATGAAATGAAATTTGGAGCATGTGTCTTAGGATACAAGTTCTTTTAGGCTAGCAGGATGAACAATATTGCATCCGGAGTAGTGGATATAGCATACAAAATTGTCAAGAAGGGACTGCAATTGGATCTTTCAGAACTTCTAGACCATCTATAGGCAATGTCAAATGGGACACTACTAGACCAGTGACCACATAGATTAGTGAGTTCATCAAATCACTAGGAGACAATTTTGAATCAGTCATGGATGAATATTTTGCTGGATTCAAAGAAAGAATGCAGAAAAGAATGAGAATTCCAGAGCAGTTAGTAAAAAAATACAAGACTAAAATATGTTTTATGGTGGAAACTGACTACACCTACATCAAGCCAACTGTACCAAGGATAGGATGGCTGGCACCACTTGACTATGAGGTGAACATAGATCAAGAATCAAATGCTATTGAGGCATTAATGAATGAATCATTAGATAAATCACAACCTAAGTTTGGAACTTATGAGGAAGCCAAGGAAAGGATAAAAACTGGCTTAGTTGTGAAAAATATTGACAGAAAGAAAGATAAAATGGTTAAGACCTTGAAGAAAAAACTGTTGGTGAATGAGGAGGAAGAAAAATAGACTAAAGAAATTGAGGGTCAATCACCCGTTGATGAAGCTGAGAAGGAGAGTGAATTAGAATCCATAGAGTCTGATTCACCACCTCCACCACTAGCAAAGAAACCAAGGAATACTATTGCAACTAGGACCAGGAGTCAGACAAAAAAGGATGCAAGTCCTTCACCGATCAAGAAAGGTCAAGTAAGGACCTACAAAAGAAAACCTCAAACAGGGAAAAAGGGGCCAACAAAAAGAAGAAAGTTCCTCAGAACTAGGGAAGAAATTGAGGACACCGAAAAGGATGAACAATCTGTACAAGTTGTCAAGAACACACTACCTTCTACAATTGATGAGGTATGTGCTTCTATTATCAAATCAGGTACAACAAATGATCGCAAGATTAAAAATTGGCTAACTCCAGACACCAAGGACCAGCATAAGATAGAGGAGGCAATTATCACAATGATGTGTGCATTCAAATATGTTCCAATGCAATTGGAAGATAGGATGCCAAAAGAACTTATGAATAGATTGTCTGCAAGATGGACATTTGCATTACATTCTGAGAAACAGATTAGGGAAAATCCCTAGTTTCTGTCATGCCAACTAAATCTAAAATGGAGGAGATTGAAGAGATGATGAAGAAACACTCCAAAAGGTTCTCACCAAAGTTAAGAGCCTACCAAGTACTTCAAGGACATCTAATTGAGCTCAATAGGAAGAGTGAGGCTGAATGGAGAAAGATACTTGATATACCTAAAAAGGATACAAGTCCCGAGCCATAAGCTCTTACCAACAAGCAATAGAATAAAGAAGATGAGGCTAAACAAAGCCCCAAACATATTCTTATTACTGATGAGGATGTTAATGAAGAATCATTGAACACAAAAGCTAACAAGGATATGGAAATTATAGATGAAACATGACTAGATGATACAATCATTGATGTTACCAGAGCTGATCCTGCAAAAGAAGTACATAAAGATGAAGATGTCACTGTTGTCCAAGACAAAATTGACGAAAAAGACACTAAAAAAGATTATGCATAGGTAGAAACACCAGGAAAGATACCACTATTGATATAAGCTATCAATATTATCTCAAAGAAGGAGAAGTCACTTGAAAAAGATGCAAGCATACCTGAAGATAAGGGTAATGATGAACAGAAAGATACGACCGATGAACATGTAGTCACCGGTGGAGATCAAAATGTTACAAATGTAGATCACACACAAAAAGATGGAGATTACGCCAAAAAGGATGCACAAATGAAGTGCAAAAGGAGAAAGATGAACAAGATAAGCTAGTTGATACCACTCCTAAGAACACCGAAGGAGATGATTAGCATAAAAAATTGTTATGGTTTTGCATACAGGTGCATCACAAAAGAAGAAGAAGAAAACCAAGAAGAGTAAGTTGGAGGTCACACTTGATGAAATCATTAAATACCAAAGTGTAATCCAACCACATTGGACTATGAATCTGTTATAGAATATGGAGAGATATGTCAAAGGAAAGCAATGCAGGAAAAGCTTAGAAAAGAACACAAAGATTCTCTAGTACTAGAAACCACAAGAGACATCTTAAGCCAAATAGTTCCCGACATTGATGTTGGTCACAATGCCCCCATTCTAGATCAACTTGCCATTCTCACCGAAGAATTCACAACTCAAAATGTGGATGCAAAAAGTCTATTGATCAAGAACGAGCAGAACAAAAGTTCTAATACAAATTGACAGATAAGATCAGCCAGAAAGTGGCAGAAAATAAGGTAAAGCTTTCAGAACTAACAAATGAATTAGATCCAATCATTATTGAAGCTATTTCCTTAAATCAAAAGCTACGCCCTTTGGAGAAATTCACTAAGGATAATAGTGATAAGATTGCAAAGATCGATTCTGATCTAAATGCAAGTACTAAAAGTCTAACCATAGATGACAATGCAACCAAATTGCATTATGACAAGATAATGGAAATCAAAAAGTTAAGACAAGAAATTTGGGAAGCTGAATCAAAGTTTAGAGAAGAGGTTACCAAGATACAGGCTCAACTCTTACCAAACCTCACACTTCTGTAACATCACATTACTTTGGCAAGAAAGTTAATTACCACCCCCAAGATGTCTGTAGCAGACAACATCTATGATATGCATGTCAGGATTACACTAGACCACATGGCCCTTGAGCATCTGAAGGAGAAATGGAAGAAAATGATGGAGGATATGAAGACTTCTCATTCCCATATTTTTGATAAGTTGTAAATATACACCTTTTCCCTTACTATAAAAAAGGGGGAAAATGATATGTACAAAACATATAGTAAAAAGGGGAAAATGATTTATAATACAAAAGGGAGAATGATATGAAGATAAGGTGAAAAGGGAACATAGTATATAGAAAAGTGTACATGTAATTAAATATACTTTACCGATATATAGATAGGGGGATTCATAAAAATGACTAAGGTAAACACATGGTGTATATACTAAACACTTTAGTATTTTGCACATATCAATTTTTGATACTAAGGGGGAGATTGATGGCATAAGTTTTGCCATTAGTATGCAAAGAGAAACGGTTTTTGAACCGTCAGTTACACTACACCAAAAGAAAGGTTTCAGTTCAAACTAAAAGTGTTAAGTTCAAGAGAAACCCAACGACACAAGTTTTACAGTGTAAACTAAAAGTGCAACCCAAAAATGATATAGAGGAACCCGACAAGCATGTTAAACTATAAACTGATAGAGCAGGAAAGAGAGGAACTTGATAGAGCAAAGGAACCTGACAGAAAGTTCATGGAAGGAACAATGAAATAATTTTAGAGCAAGCCAAGCATCAGACATCAAAAGTCAGTTATATCCCAAGAAAAGTGGATATGACTTCCACGTCAGATAAAATAGCTATGTTTTATATTTAGAGTTTAGATTTGATTTAAAACCATTTCTTGAGGGATGAGAAAGATAATTGTAATTTTTTAAATCAGTCTAACTGATTAAAAACATGCTAACTAGGAGATCAAGGTCAAGTTGTAAACCTTTGATCATAGTGACTGGTCAGTATTATACCCTCTGCAATTGAGGATTGGACATTCTCACACTTAGAAAATCATACTAAACTCACTTAAATTATCAACCAGGGAATGTAAAATTGAAATGGCATCAACAAAGTATATGCTCTAATCCACTCTAGGAGTCATCACCATTTAAGGAATGGAAAATGCTGAAAGTAATTCTGAACTAGGAAATGGAATTCACAGCTTAGTCTAGAAGATATAAGAATGTACTGTAATAGTAAACTAACTACCTACCTTTGCTGCGAGAACAACCAATAGTACTATTACTAGTGGCTATAGGAGAAACATCATCCTAAGTGCTTCAAATGACTTACAACTATTTCCTACTGAACTATAAACTTAGTTCACCTTCCGCGTGGGCCCCCACAAAAGAGTGAATGAACAAGAACTCAGAAACTAAGAATTGAAGATTTCATTTATTCATTCGTACAACAAAGATACATCAATGCAGAAAACAAGATTGTATTTCTTTGTCACTATATTACATAAAGGATTCTCGTAACACTAACTAACTAAGGAATCAAAACTTCCAGTTTATTTAACAAAAAATTCTAAAATAGAACTCCTAGCAACTAGGATCCCCCAACATTAGGGATATGGCAATCATTAAGATACATGATCAACATTATTGAATGCGAGAAAAAACTACATTTAACTACACACGAATCCAGGAATGTGCCACTGCTGGATTTACTCCATCATGGTTGTTATTTAGTATTGACCTTATTTACAAAAAAAAACCACGATTGCCTGCAAGTAGTGGAGTCATCATGAGCCCTGCAATAGCTGGTCTCCTGAAGGCTCACTCCATTCTTTAATGATGATTTCTTCTTTACCCATGGATCCACCTTTTCCTACAAAAGATTAGCATGCATACATGTCCAAGACAAAAATCCATAATAGGTTCCTTCACTAGCTTGCTCTCATCACATGGCTACAGGAAAAACCACCCGACTTAAAGTAGGACAAAAAGATAACAAATTTAGCTTCATATAACCATGCAACATATAGATAGCATATTCATAAACTTAAAATGTTCCACACACATTCACATACATGTGTATATAGCAGTTTTGAGATATAAGTATAAACAGTCTGAAAAAGTATTATGAAAGCTTATGAAGTTCTCAAAATCTAGTCATAAAAGCACATGAAACTATAAGCTAAATAGGACTTATATTGGCCTCATCATTTCCCCCCAACTTTTCCTTTTGTTGGTCCTCCAGCAAACAGATAATTCTTTAGCCTTGGCTACATTCTGAGATCTGTATTTGCACTCTGTCCAATACATCCTTTTTCAAAGCTCTAGTAAAATCCCTTGGTGTCCCTGTGTGATTCCCACTTCCTTACTTCCCCTGTCATGTTATAGTTCTCTATATTTTTTAAATTGGATAACATAGGGGAAAGAAGCAAGGGTGGCTGGAATGTAAGTGGCATCCAGTAGCTCTTCCTTTCCCTTCCTAATGAGACATACCAAGGAGCACGCCTATTTTCTATTATGAAATTAAGGGGTGAATGTGGCTCTTTATTTCTCAAATCCTTGGTCATGTTCACCCAGCGCCATTGAATTGATCTTGTTTCCTCAGGTAACTCAATCTCAACCATCCAATTATACTCATCGAAGGTTGCCTCCCTAAGAGGATCAATGATTTTTCTTCCTAACTCTGACTGGGCTAATTTCATCCATTCATAGTAATAGGGCTTGGGGTTCTTGGCTTCAGGCCGTAGGTCTAGAGGAATTTCATCTTCTAACTCTCTGTAGGCTTTGGCTTGGGAATCCCTACTAATCTCATTCTGTATCCATGACATAAGTGCCCTTAACTAGATATCCCCAACATATGGCAGAGGATTCCAATTCCTATTATTGGGTACAGCTAGGTTTTCTAGGAAGAGTTCACATAATATATTTTGAATGGTTGTAGGAGAATTATGAAAGGCTCGAAAGAATTCAAGGGGATCATTAAACAATGGAGACTTATCCCTTACTATGCTAGTCAACTGGTAATTCAACAACTATTCTTTAAGAAACAACATAAACAGGAGAGGGAGACCTACAACTCATTAGATCAGGGATAAATGATGTTACCTTAATTATTTTCTCTTGAAGCTGTTCTACCTCCTCCTCTTTTTCCACAAGTTCTTGATAATTATGATTAATAACTTGGTGTAATCCCTTCTTCTGTTGTCTCCATTGTTCCCTTTCCATTACTAATTGTTTAACCAGTCGAAAGATAATAGAGAATGGAGTCATAGGGCAAGGAATATCTGGCAGAGTACCTTCATCAGGGTTTTCACCTGCTACTTGCATGTCAGCTGAACTTTCATTTCCTGTAGGTGCATCCTTTGAGGGTTTTGGACAGATTATGACAGCCCGCTCAAAGTTATTACATTGTTGGGAAATGGTGGCTAATGAGTCCAATCCTTGGTTCAAAACCTGCTCCACCACCTTATTGACAAAGCTCATATCAATTTCAGAGTTTTCTTCAAACAGACTCCTCTCTATTGCTGCAGGAGGTGAATCTGACAAACTTTCTTTGTTAGCAAAGTATTCCCCTGAAATGTCATCATCATCTAATCAATGAGATCATCAACAATTTGGAGTCCATGAGAAGATGAACCCCTCCTTTGGAATATGTAATATTGTTCATCAGAGTTGGAATCATCTTTGATTATTATACATTCTGTGTCCATTCTGACTTCAGGGGATGTTTTATTCTCGGTTGCAAGAAAATTGCTAGGCAACTCCTACTAACTGTCTTTTAGCTCTTCTCTTCTTGGCTCCTTTGCCTCAGGAATATCAAGACCAGTGGCTAACCCCGTTGGGGATGCATCTGTGGACATACTCTTCTTCTGCCTACAACTTCTTCTTAAAGGGGTTTCATCCTTTTTATCTAAAATCTTTCACTTCTTAGAAGCGGTTTGAGCTACAGGGTCCTATTTCTTGGTGTTTTTACAAGAACTAGAGTCAGCTTGTTTCCCTTTCTCCCTTCCATCTCTTGTAGGAGGTGTGGTTTCATTGGACGGGGAGGAGACCTTTTCTTTAGAATCTTTCTTCTCAGAGATTTTAATTTTTCCCTTACTCTGGGATGAGCCAGATGTAGGAGCTTCAGGAGGACGCCTAGGGTTTCTAGACCTGGGCTTCCTTGCTGAACAAGACCCTGATCCCAATTCCTCAATAAACTTGAAAAATCCATGTTCAGTTTGGACCCTTCTTCCAACCCTACTCCTTAAAGGACTTAGGGTTTCCTTCTCAAACTCTCCTAACAGAAAATCCTCCCATGTCATGTCAGACTGTGCTCTCAATGCTTTTTCAAAAAATAATTTAATCAAACAATGATGAGAGACAATATTTGGCTTACCTTCTTGTACCAATGAAGCCCTTCTCTTCAAGATGTTGAACAAGAAATTGGGTACATTTATGGGCCGGTTATTGTGTCGTATGCAGCTCAAAAATTTGAAATGAACAGCATGCAAGTAGGCTTAACAACCTTCACAAGTGAAATATTTTATAATGAATATTGCACATTGTTTATAAACTTCAGGAAGAGACATCCTACAGGTACCCTATTTCTTGTCAATTTCCAATGGTGGGTTTGAATGCAGAGTGAATTGTACCCTTGAGGTTGCCAGGTCAAAACTTTCTGAAAACTCTTCTCCTTCCTGTGGTAACCCCATTACCTTTGCTACATTTTTTTGTGAAAATGGCACCCTCAATACTTTGATAGCAGCCACTCCATCATGCAACGTGTTTAAAAACTAAAATGCTACCTCTCTATCCTAGCTGGTAAGCTTAAGAATATAATCAAGCCAACCCCTGGCTTGGAATAGTGGCATACATGCTTGACTATTTAGTAGAAGATCATGAACCGTTGGTTCACATTGAATCAAATCACCACCCATTCCACAAATTATGAAGGACAAAAAAATAGTTGCAAAGAGTATACAAAAACTTTATCAAGAAAATTGCAGAGAAGGTAACAAAAATAAATGCAAAGCTGTAGGTATTGTAAAGATGGAAAGTTCTGGAGTTTCAAGCTTTCTAAGCGCCGTATGAGAAAATGAATGCAAATATATTATATCTCAAGAACTTAACTATTCATAATTACTCAACACACTTCCGCATTGAAAACCTTTACTCCTATGTATGAAATAAATTGCTAGTTTTGAGGTTGTCATATCTCAAAAGCTAAATTGGGCAACATTCGTGCAAAAGGGTACAACATTTAAAAGTTTAAAATTATAGCATTCAATATGTACATAGATATATAAAACAAATCATAGATTTTCTCCCCCCAACTTAAGTAGGCAATTGGTCCCACAATTGCGCATGTGACAAGAGTGAAGCTAATTAAAAACTAATTAATGAATTATATGCCAAAGATAGTACACACGAACCTGAGAAAGTACTCGCAACAGCGCAAAATTTTCATGACATGTTGGAGAATAATGAGGTGGATGGGTGGAAGACAAGTAATAATGAAATGAAATTTATTGCGGAGAAAGTACTTCCCAGAGGGAAGTAATTATTATGGGCTATTGCGCATGTGGCTCAAAGTGAAGAAAAATTATTAGTGAGGGGCTCATATGCATTTGCTACAGGAGGCTCAGAAACTTTATCATGGTTGAATTGCTGCAGGAACTCCGCTTTGCTCTGGGGTTTATGGTATAGCTTAAGCCGGTGGCCACTAACCAGTAATTTGAAATAGACAGGATCAACAGTAGACAACTGCACAACACCATTGGGAAAAACAATAATAATTTTATAAGGCCCTAACCAGCGAGTTTGAAACTTACTAGGAGTATGGTGGTATCTAGAGTCATACAGGAGGGCCCAGTCACTGACTACAAATGTCTTATCCTTAATAAACTTGTCATCCCATTGCTTCCTCTATTGCTGCACCAACTCTGTGTTAGCCAAAACAAAATTACACCATTCATCAAGGCTTTTCAAGTTAAGGAAGCGCTCTTGTTGAGCTATAGTAAGATCTAGATCGAGCTCCAAAGTTGTGCGTAAGGTCTTATGCTTGAATTCTACTGGTATCATTATAGACTTACCGTAAACTAGTTGAAACGGAGAGTACCCCGTAGTGGTTTTCCAATTAGTCCTATAGGCCCAAAGCACTTCAAGAAGCTTGGTGACCCAATCTTTCTTATGAACAGAGATAGTCTTTGTTAGGATGGCTTCCAAATCTCAATTGGTAACCTCCACCTGGCCATTGGCTTGCAGATGGTAAGGGGATGACTTACCATGGCGAATCTTATACTCTTCCATCAGGGAAGCTATGAGGTTGGAAGTGAATTGAACACCTTGATCAGACACTATTTCTCTAGGAATACAAAATCTTGTAAAGATGCATTCATATAAAAACTTGGCAACATTAGTATCTCGAGGATACTTCATTGGTTTATCAACAGCCCATTTAGTAACATAGTTAGTATAGACCAAAATGTAATACTTACCCTGAGAAGAAGGGTCAATGGGTCAAACAAAGTCAATCCCCCATTTTTCAAAAGGAGCAATGAAAAACTGAGGCTGTAGGGGCATCTCATCAGTTTTAGTAAGCCTCCCCATGCATTGGCACCGATCACATTTCTTGGTATACCTAGCAGAATCCTTGTGGAGAGTTGACCAATAGTACCCAGTAGTTAAGGTTTTGAAAGTCATCTACTTTGCTGCAAAGTGGCCGCCACATGGTTCATAATGACATGCCCGAAGGATGTCATATGTTTCATCTTCATGAATAAATCGGCGTATAACCTGATTTGGACTAGTATAAAACATAAAACTAGCAATCCTAGAAAAATTAAAACTCTTCTCAGCCAGCAATTTCCATTCCTTGGAAGAGAAGTGAGCTGGTGTCTGCCCAGTGGTGAGATAGTTGGAAATGTTGGCATACCATGGGTTTTGTGCTGTCAACAGGAAGAGGTGCTCATCCATAAAACTATCATCGATGGCTACAGGATCATCTGGAACATGTAAGCAGGAAAGAAAGTCAGCCACTACATTGTCTTTCCCTGGTTTGTCCACAATTGTAATGTCAAATCCCTGCATCAGTAGAAACCATTGAGCCAACCTTCCAGAGATGGATGGTTTATTCATCAGGTAATTGATAGCTAAGTGGTCTGTGTGGATGAATATCTCATATCCTATAATATAGTGCCTAAACTTATTCAGTGCATAGATGACTGCCAACAACTCTTTCTCTGTCATAGTGTAATTGAATTTAGCTCCCTGTAGGTTCTTACTAATGAAGTAAATGGAATGTTCAACAACATCTGATTTATGGCCGGGCACTGCCCCAATAGCATAGTCGAAAGCATCTATGTGGATATGAATGGGTAATCCCCAATTGGGACCTCACAGTACTGGAGCTATGGTGAGAACACCATTAAGATGCAGGAAAGATTGTTCACATGCAGAATTCCAAGAGAACTCAGAATCCTTTTTTAACAAGTTAAAAAGGGGTGCTACAATCTGACTGAAATCTTTAATAAACCACCTATAGTACCCAACATTCCCGAGAAAATTCCTGACATCTTTTTGCTTCTCGGGAGTAGACAGAGTGCTGATTACTGCAATCTTTGCTGGATCTACTTAGATGCTAGGTGAGGAGATGTAATGTCCTAGAACAACACCTTCCTCCATAATCATAAATCATTTCTTTCTATTGAGAGAAAGATTATAATCCTAACATCTCTGAAGTACCTTCTCCAGATTGGCCTTTGCTTCATCAAAAGTTTCCCTATAAGCAGTGAAGTCGTCCATGTAAATCTCCATACAGTTAACATATATGTCTAAAAAGATACTGATGACAACTCATTGGAAGGTGGCTAGGGCATTACACAAGCCAAATGGTAGGATAGAGTAGGAGAAAGTTCCCCATGGACAGGTAAAGGTAGTTTTCTCCTGGTCCTCTAGAGCTATTTGGATTTGGTTGTAACCACTGAACCCGTCCAAGAAAGAAAAATATTTCTTTCTTGCCAGATTATCAAGGACTTTGTCTATGAATGGGAGTGGAAAATGGTCCTTTTTAGTGGCTGTATTGATTTCTTGATAATCCACATAAACTTTCCATTTACCTCCTTTTTTGGGCACTATGACTAAGGGTGACACCCATTGGCTATTAGAAATGGGGTAGATGAAACCAGCATTTAACAATTTCTAAAGCTCAGTTTTGACTATATCCCTTAGGATAGGATTTACTCTCCTCTGTGGCTGCCTTGCCGGTTTATACTCTCGACTGATATAGATCCAATGAGTACACAGTTTAGGATATAACCCTTTCATGTCCGTGTAATCCCAGGAAAATGCCTGCTGGTTTTCCTGTAGCAACTTAAGGATATCTTTCTAGTGTGGTAGTGACAGGGTTTTGCTTACATTCAATTCCTTCCTGAGACTAACTTCTATTTTAACTACTTTATCCAACATGGTCAACTGAGCAATTGGTGGTGAATCCATCTCATGGGGTAATAGGGAATGAAAAAAGTGGGAGGATAGTGAGTATGGAGAGGCAGGTGAAGTAGACAAAATGGTCTCCAAAACATAGTTTGATTGCAGACACAACTAGGAACTATGCCATATTCATTAGTGATAATTGATGAAATTATCTCATCTTCTTCCCTAAAGGCTACAAATGGCTCCCTTCCTATCACCATGAGTTCATGGATTGAATTGGCTTCAGTTTTGGTATCCTCTAGTTCTGGCCATACTGCCTCATCATTGTGCAACATTGGTTGAGCAGGGGAATATAGGGTCAGGTTCTTGGTATGGACACCATTGGATATGGTCATTTTTTAGGATCTACAAGCTATGAAGGCATCAAAATTTTCCAACCATACTCTCCCTAGAATCAAAGGATATCCTCCCATGTCAGCTTTAGGAGAGAGAACAACAAAATCCATTGGATACTCCCAAGAGTGTAAGGTAACAATGACGTCTTCTATCATTCCATAAGGTTTAATAGTAGAGCTATCAACAAGTTGTAGGATGGTTGGGGTATCTCTAAGACCAACAATATTCAATTGAGATAGTACCTCCTTGGTCATGACATTTATAGAGGCACCTAGATCGACCAAATCATTTTGAACTTGCATACCATGAATAGTGACTGTGACGATAGGGCTCCCTGGATCAGAGTATTTGGGAACAGTTAACTTTTCTAGCATAAGATTAGATAACTGCCCTACTACATGAATAGTATTAGGATCCTTCTTCTTCCTACCTAGTTGTTTTATACAAGCTTCCCTAATAGCCTTGGTGTAGACAGGACCTTCTTTGATTGAATCGAGTAAGGGTATTTTTACTGTCATCTGCTTCAACTGATTGAGTAAATCTGCTACTGTGGGGTTGACTATGGGTTCAGCTTGGTTGACTAACCTTTGAGGAAATGAGGGCTCTTTGGCTACATGAGAGGTTTGTGGAGATGGTAAATCAACTAATTCAGAAGGTGTCTCTTCAACCTCTATGATGATAGGCATTAGAGGAGAGGCAAGAGTAGTTCCTGACCTGAGATGGATATTGTTTAATGAAATGGCATAGCTTTGCTGCTGAACTGGCAGCTTATTATTGGGATTAGGATTAGGCTAAACTGGCAACTAGGTCTGCTTTGGTGGATTGTTATTGGCTGTAGGAGGAGGCATTATAGCCTTCTGCTGAGGTGGTGGCATCAAAGCTTGCTGAGTGGGTTGGTTAGACCACTGATTGAGTTGCTGCCAACCCTGCTGGGGTTGCTACCAACCCTACTAAGGTTGCTGCCAACCCTACTGGGGTTTTTTCCAACCCTATTGGGATTGTTTCCAACCCTACTGGGATTTTTTCCAACCCTGCTGGGGTTGTTTCCAATTATTATACCAACCAAAGCTGTGGGGACCCATATTCTAAAATTTTTTCCATGGATTATTATTGTTAGAATTTTGGAGAGGATCTTGTGGCATACTTTGTCTCTGGGCCCATGGCCTCTATTGAGATACATAGATAACCTCTCCATTTTCATCTATAGCTTTGAATTCCATAGGCATTGGCCAGGACTCCACATTTGCAATAGTCTCGCACTTGCATCTTTTCTTCTTTTCTCGGCAATGTGGGCAGTATTCAACTAACACAACATCAACATCCTCCTTTTGTTTGGCCTGCATGGTGTCCAGCTGAGTAGCAACATCATTAATGATGTCTTGCTTGAAGTCCGATAGAAGATTTTAAAGTTCCATCTTAGATACTCCAGAACTAGCAGACTTATGAGGTAAGTCTCAGATTCCTCTACCCTTTTAAATAGTGGCTCTTGAATAATTCATGTAGATGTTCTTGATATCCACCCAGTTCTTCTTGGTGACATCGTCTCCAGCCATAAGTTCCAAGGCCTCTATACTTCCTTCATGTACACCTATCAAGAAAATATGTTTTTGGGATTCCTCATTCAGCTGGTGTTGCGTGTTACGCTACAGGTTAAAATTGAACCGAGAGACATAATCCTCCAAAGTCTCATCCTCTTTTTGTGACATTTTAAAATGTCATCTCCTTTAAATCTCAACCCCTATAGTATTCCATATACTTTGCAATGAACATAGTGCTCATTGCATCCCAGTCTACTATGGCATTAGCTCCCAGCCCCATGAACCACTGTAGAGAAGCCTCTTTCAGAGTCGACAGAAAAAACTTCAGTTTCTGGGCATCAGTTGTATAGTCATAACTCCTATAGAGGATGTCAAACTCAAATAGGAAGGTCTTTGGGTCTTCAGTAATGAGGCCATAAAACTTTGGGAGTGCAAAAATAGGTATGTTCTTCATATTTTGGTTTCCCTGCTAAGGAGGAATAGGGAAAGGAAAAGTAGGCTAAGCCATCCTTGGTGGTGGATTATCCTAATATTTAGGTTCATCAAAGAGTTCATTCAAATACAATGACTCGTCAGAGGATGATGGTTCTTTCTCAGTAGCAAATGGGTTCACAAACGGTTCTTCTTCTTCAATGTTCACAACTAGGGGCTCCTCAAGCTCAGGGTTAAGGATATTAAATGGTTGGGCCTAGTTATATTGAGGAAGGAAATGCCCAAGATGATATCTTCTCCTATGCATAAAAACAAATGCTAAAATAAATCTAAGACAATGACTCTTGGTCTAGACTAAATTGACACCATCCCCGGCAGTGGCGCCAAAAATGACTGGTCAGTATTATACCCTCTGCATTTAAGGATTGGACATCCTCACACTTAGAACATCATACTGAGCTCACTTAAATTATCAACCAGGGAATGTAAACTTGAAATGGCATCAAAAAAGTATATGCTCTAATCCACTCTAGGAGTCATCACAATTTAAGGAATGGAAAATGCTGAAAGTAATTCTGAACTAGGAAATGGAATTAACAGCTTAGTCTAGAAGATATAGGAATTTACTATAATAGTAAACTAACTATTTGCCTTTTCTATAGGAACAACCATCAGTACTATTACCAGTGGCTGCAGGAGAAACAGAGTCCTAAGTGCTTCAAATGACTTACAACTATTTCCTATTGAACTATAAACTTAGTTCACCTTCCGTATGGGCCCCCATGGAAGAGTGAATGAACAAGAACTCAGAAACTAAGAATTGAAGATTTCATTTATTCATTCATACAACAAAGATACATCAATGTAGAAAACAAGATTGTATTTATTTCTCACTATATTACATAAAGTATTCCCGTAATACTAACTAACTAAGGAATCAAAACTTCCAGTTTATTTAACAAAAACTTCTAAAACATAACTCCTAGCAACTAGGATCCCCCAACATTAGGGATATGGAAATCATTAAGATACATGATCAACATTATTGAATGCGGGAACAAACTGCATTTAACTGCACATGAATCCAGGAATGTGCCACTACTGGATTTACTCCATCATGGTTGTTATTCGGTATTGACCTCATCCGCAATAGAAAACCGCGATCGCCCATGAGTAGTGGAGTCATCATGAGCCTCACAACAACTGGTCTCCTGAAGGATCACTCCGCTATTTAATGTTGATTTCTTCTTTACCTGTGGATCCACCTTTTCCTACAAAAGATTAGCATGCATACGTGTCCAAGACAAAAATCCATAATAAGTTCCTTCACTAGCTTGCTCTCATCACATGGCTACAGGAAAAACCACCTGACTTAAAGTAGGACAAAAAGATAACAAATTTAGCTTCACATAACCATGCAACATATAGATAGCATATTCATAAACTTAAAATGTTCCACACACATTCACATACATATGTATATAGCAGTTCTGAGATATAAGTATAAAAAGTTTGAAAAAGTATTATGAAAGCTTATGAATTTCTCAAAATCTAGTCATAAAAGCACATGAAACTATAAGATAAATAGGCCTTATATTGGCCTCATCACATAGAGTTATATTTGTAATACTTGAAACTGAATTAGGTCAATCTATTCTATAAATAGATGTGTAATCATTCATTTCAAAAAGGATGTGAGGATGATAGTAGCCAAGGAGCACATCTATGGATTAGACTGAGAGTTTCAAGAAGAAGAACAGAAAAAGATTAATTTGGTTATCAAGAACCAATAATCAAGGCTACCGAGAAATAGAGGTATTAATCAATCACATTAAGTGATACTTTGTACATGTGATTTTAATGGATCTATAATCAGAAATTGAAGATTGCATATGCTCAGGTCGTTGAGTATTTTTGTCTACATTCTAACAAGTGTAGCAAATAGAAGAAATCCTTTCAAGAAAGGTGGATTTAACATTCTTTCATAAATCTCTTAACCAAGTGCACACTAAACAGTGTTTCTAAAGCTCTTAACAGAGTAGACCTTAACCAGTATCCACATAATACTCCTAACAGGGTAGATCATCAGAAGTGATCAAAATTGTAAGCCTTAACCAGCCCCTTCCAATCTGCAAATACTAAATTTTTTGTGGGTGCCATCCTCACCGTAGTTTTTGCCTTCTAACAGGGGTTTTCTACATTACCATATCTTGTGTTATGTATCATTAAAATTCATGAATGCTTCTATGGATGTTTACATGTTTTTTAAGTTTATGAATTAATATAACTTACACAAAGATAGGATAGAACAGATGGTTGGTAATACAATGGATTACTAAATGGATAAAGGTTAAAAGAGATAAAAGTTTTAGAGGTACTAATTCACCCCTCCCCTCTCAGTACGTACTTCCCATTATTTCCAACATTTCTATCCCATGTATATCAATCTCTCTTTCTCTTCACATATATTTGTATCTCTCCCTCTCTCCATATCTTACTTTCTATCTCTACTCTCATTTTATATGTCTAACTAAATCTCTCCACCTCTCTAAATATCACTCTATCTCACTATTTATATCTCTCTATATCTCTCCCTCTCCCTCTGTATCTTCATATTTCTTCCCCTCTAACTCTTAGTGTCTATTTCCACATATCTCTCTTTATTTTATTCCCCCTCTATCTCACTCTATTTTTCCCTCTATTTGTCTCCCTCTTCCTCTCTTCACCTCCATTTCTAGAGATGTCTCACTCTCTCTATCCGTCCAACCATCTCTCTCCCTCTCCCTCTTCTAGAACTCTGTATCTATATCTCTTTGCCTCTCTATCTCTATCTCTCCTTTTTTTTTTCTTCCATATCCCCCTCTATCTCAACCTTGTTATCTCTCTATCTCTCTACCCCAATCTCTCTCTTTATACATCTCTCTATACACGATTAAACTTGTATCTATCTTTGTATATTTCTACCAACATCTCCCTATCTTCTTATCTCCTTATTTCCCTATATATATATATTTATCTCTTCCATCTCTATATATCCCTCTCCTTGAATACCATCTGCATCTCCATTTCCATCTCCATCTCCATCTCTATCTCCTTACACCTTTTCTCTTTTTCTCTTCCCCACTCTATTTCTCACTCTTTCTATCCCCATCTCTCCCTCTCTCTACTTGTTGCAAACATAACATGAGTTTTTGATAATGAACCTTGATTATTTTCGTCATCCAAATATTATGATTCAATCACGTTTGGATCATTGTAGATGGATATATAGTTGATTTGTAGATATCACTTCTCTGTTAATACCTCTATTGCACAAACATCATTTGTTGAATGACCTACCAGTTGACCTCTTATGCTACACATGTATGCATAAAAAAATTCATAATTTTCCCTAAATTGACATTTCACACCTATTCGACATACCCATTGAGCACAAAGGTGTGATTTCTAGTTGTAGTATTATACCATTAATCTTTCTAATATTCACTCTTATCCTTACCTTGAGGAAAAAAAAGTGAATTTTATGTACACACATTTTAAATCCTCCTATTTAATATAAATATTTTAAGTATATTTATTTTAAAATTTTTGAGAATAGTTATTTTATTTAGTTAAGGGTTGTTTTATTTTATTTTTACTTTTGAATAAGCATCATTCATTATTATTATTTTGATTTTTTTGTTCTAATATTGAAAAGTGTAGTACAATACTATTTTCTTATATGATACATTTAATATTTTTATCTCTAGACATTAATATATTTTTAAAATTTTTGATGTGTTTGTATTTTAAAAAAATACATGTAAGTTCAAAATACATTTTTTAGTCAAATGCTTTTCTTTGCCACCATTTTAATTAAGCTTATAAGTTTTATATGATTTTTATTGGAAAGGTTTTAATATAATTTATATTAATCATAAAGTGTTTAAGAGTATAGTTATGGAAGGATTGTAATGAAAATTGGTTAGATAGTAGTATTTACAGTCCAAAAAATGATTATGTATAATAACATATAAATAAAAAATTATTTAAGCATGCCTTGTAGTGCTAGGGTGGGGTGGTAGAGGGTCATCCATTCATAGAGAAACTAATTTGGCATGATTTTTAGACAACAACGAAGCCACTCACTCATATTGTGATGTGTGTTGACATTATTTTTATTAATGAGGAGAAACAAGACCATCCATTCTACTTGAAGATTCAATAGTGTATTGGATGGAACCATAGTAGGTAGAGTGTTCATCAACATAATAGGGGATTCATTCATTCCCATTACTTGCAAAGAGACATGGTTCTTTCCTATGAGGGGAAGTATAACACCCACATTGTGTTGGTGAGAACAATAAGTGATATGGTTACAACTACGCCAATGAACCCAAAGAAGCATGGTGCAATATTTTGGTACCATTTGGTGAAATCTCACTCATAGTGCATAAAGTGCCCCCCTTATGACTAAAAAACATCTATAAACACAATAATTCTAGTACCACCTTCTTTACTTGTGCTTGAATTTGAAAGTAAATAAAACAAAGCATGTTTTCCTTCTCCATTATTAAAAAATTGTAATCAATATCCTCATGGAAAATAATAGCTCGATTTCTATAATTTAATAACAACTATAACAATAGTTCCAAACCAAGTAATATAAGTAGGGAAAGGGGTTGTCTACCAAAAAATAGCAATCCCCTATTGAAAAAATACATGTAACTTGTAGTGCTACTCCAACTTTGTCATGGAATGAATGTAATATGGTATTGGACCTTGGATTACAAGCGAAATGAAGTAAGTATACTTGATATTACATACTAGTTAATATCGCTAGAAACATATGCCAGCATTAAGAGAAATACCACAATGTTAGTTAATGATCTTTGATGAGATTTTTCTATTACTTGGTATTTTTAGATGACAATTGATGATGCTCATATGTTAGCTTAGATGGATTATAATATGTTGATTAGATGATGGTTAATGACATTAGTGTTATGTAATATTATTTAACGATAAATGAAGTAGTTAGTAGAAGATTTTATAATTGAAATGCTTAAATGTTGGTTATTAATGATAATGCATAGATGATGTGTATGCCAGTAGATACCATGATGATATATGATGATGGTTACTTACATGCTTACAATTTAATGATGTACTAATTCATATATCTATTGATGTTTTGGCTACTATTATGCTTGTGTTACTATTCCTACAGATCTTGTTTGATGTGCTCATTTGAAGAGGGACGAAGTCATAGTTACTCACTCATGAGGCCCACACAATGTCTCATTCCCCTTCACTACTTTACATTGTTTGAATTATGTGTGTGTGTACTTCTACTAATTTGTTAAAATGGGTAGGTACTAGGCACCAAATTTTCTTGGATCCATAGGTCTGAGTGTGCCTATTTCCCCAATGGTGGTTATTCAGAGATGACACATTGGCCAATCTCCCTAAGCCTAGCCTCATCATGCTTAGTGAGTGCGATTTGTCTTTGAAAATATCCTTATTACATCTGACTACCACCATATGGTAACTCCAATGACCCTAACCCTATGGGGATACCCCGTAAAGAGTGCCTTTGTGTTTAGATGCATTTCGTAGGAATTTTATTGAAATTATGAGTTTATGTTTTAATTAATGATTTTACAATTTACTGATTAATTTTGATTAAATGAATTTTAATAGATTATTATATGATTTTTGAATGATGAATTAATGCTTGAATATTGTTTGGGGCACTTGGGAATAATTGGGGGTCGAAAGGAAGTGATTGTTTATTAAATATGCAATTTATTATTAAATTGAATTTTGTAGTGTAAATGCTTATTACATATTTGAAAGAGATTAGTTGATATTTTAAAAGAGCTAAATATGGTGTATGTGTGCTCATTTTGATAGGCATTGCATTATCAACATAAATTGGGCATTTGAAAAATACAAAATGTATTTTATTAATTATTTATTTTAAATATTCTCAAAAAGTAAATAGAAACTCATTTTATAAAAGAGAAAGAAGAGTTCATTCTTTTCTTAGTCAATTTTTGGAGTTTTTGAAAACATGAAACCTTTCTACATTGTAAATTTGGTTTATTTATTGGAAGTGATCTATTGGGAGGATTTTTGTGGGTAGGAGCTCGATGGATTAGTCTCCTTGAATTCTTCTTTCTGCCAAAAAGATTCAAGCTATGACCGGGTATGAGAAAAGTTCTTTAATTTTGAAGTTTTACTCAAGTTGAGGTAGGAAAACTTTGATTTCTCCCTATTTCCTCATTCTTTTTCAATCAAATTTATTTCTATGATTTAAAAACATGATTTAGAACATATCTCTTATTTTTTTTGAATTATTTTATGTGTTCTATAATTTTTATGGTTTGCAAATTTAAAATGATACCCTTGGCAGTGTATGTATAAGGGGTCGTAACCGAGATGAAATTTATTAATTATGATAAAAGTACATCAATCTTGGTTAAAAATCATACCAGGAGGAAAGAACCAACAAGAAAACCTCTAGTCATAGCCCATACATTGTACCTATAACTAAAATATAATTAAATCAAACAACATCTATCCAATACAAAATCCAAAGAACACAACGCATGAATCCTCCAAAAGCCTCATCCTAAAAACTCACTATGGCACATCTTCAACCAAAATCTTGGGTGTCATGCCTCTTCTTTTTACTACCTTTTTCTTTCCTTCCCTTTCCCATGGTATATTTACTCCTCTCCCAAGCTTAAAGTTTTAATTCTACAGTTTAAATGATTCTTTTATAGCTTGCTCCAAATATAGCACAAATTATTAACATATCTACCAAAAGGATTGAAGAATCCCTTTTATCTTTATTTCCATCCTTCCAAGATGTCCTATGTTTTGATAAGGATTTAATATTGCTGTTGTGATTCCAAGGTCACCAAAGTTTCTACCTCTTGTGAGTCTGAGAATATTGAAACACACCTAACTATCTAGGTTTGAAGGAGAATAAGATCCTTTGCTTTCAAAGTCATCATGGGCCTCATAGCCCACCTCTACCTTGTCAGCTCCTCATGATGTCTTCACAACTTTTGTTGAAGGGGAAGGAAAAGGAGGAATGTTCTCAAATGTTTTTTTAAAGAATTTTCCTTCCACTCCCATCTTTTCCATTTCATCTGCTGATAAATTACCTTCCCTATATATGTGGTTAATGGTAACTTGCTCAAAATTAACCAAGAGGGTTAAGATAGCATCCAAAACTAATTGAAGTCTCCAATTGGGATGTTCAATTTTGATTTAACTACATTAATAGTGATGAGAGAGTCTCCTTTAATCTCTACCTTTGATAAATTAAGCTCCTTGCATAATGACAACCCTGAAAGCATCGCTTTAAATTCTGCCATGTTGTTGGTATCTTCCTGTAATGGTTTGGCCAATTAGAATGAATGTATTTTTTAAAAGAATGAATATATAAACCTAAAAATAAGCAATTAGAGAAATGAATAAAAAACAATGAATTAGAAAATCCTTGTGGTTTCCTGACAGAGAGTGTGTTAGATCTTTTAAAAAACTTGAGAAGAGATGAATAAATTTAGATTTGCAAAAAAAGAAAGAAAATCCTGCAAAAAAGAGTTAGATCAACAAAAAATTGTTTTCTTCTCCGCAACTGAGATATCTATCAACTATTCCTGCATGCAACACTCAAAAAAAAGGATTAAATCAGATTTGATACCATGTTAGAAATATTAAGAAAACAAATAGAGATTAGGAAACAGGAAAGAATCCAAGAGAGAGTTGTAAGAAGAATAATTTTCCCATAACCAAGAGAAAGAAGGCAATTAAAGAACTTTCACCAAAAGCACCAAGAAGCTCCAGATCAACACCAAGACAATATTTTGAAAGGGGAAAACTAAGAAAAACCTCTTGTGAATAAATATGAGAGAGAGAGAGAGAGAGAGAGCTCATTACAATATTGCAAGAGCAAGAATGAGAGAAGAAGAGAGAGGAATAAAACTTGAGAACCAACTTAGAACCTTGTGAGAACACTAAGCAGTGTGTGAGAACCATCTCTTAAGTAGAGATGAGTGGAGGAGTTTGCATGTAACTCCCATACTTTATGAGTGACACATTAACACTTGGTGTGTGCCATGTGTGAGAATCCTCATAAGGTGGAATATCTAATTTCCTTATTAAAGGAATTAAAAATATGAGACAAAAACTTGGTTTATAAAATATCAAGGAAAGATTATAATTCTAATAAGGCCTATCATTTCTATGATTCAGATATTATGAGGATTGATTTTGAAGTCTGACATTCCCCCTATTTTGAAATCTTCCCCGCCCTCTCCTTATTCACAAATCATGTGGTCCTTTTTGTAAGAGTCTGTTTCTCCAATGGCGAGTGTATAGGAGTTGAAAATGTCCTCTATTTTTTTTTTGAACTATAGATCTGTATCTCCAATGGTCCTTTGCTAGAAGCTGAGATCGGCCTTCTCTACTAACCCTCCTAGTGTCATTTTCATTTCTACTTATTATTCAATGCACACTCTTACTTTATTAATTCATTTACTATTTTCTTGAGACACTTACCCATTTTGGGGTCTAGAGGCATAGTTTTGTTGATGGAATAGTGTCTTTGGACATCGATTACTAGCCCCTCTTCTACATTCTTCAAAAGTAAATCATGATCTAAATATCAACCTTTTCAGAGGATGAAAACTATAAGTCTTTTTGGAGGTCGCAAGCCTGAAGCTTTTTGAATATTTTTCCCGACAAATCTCTGATCTGTATATACATCTTGTCGGCGGCCAAAAGTTTGAAACTTCTCTTTTGGAGGCTGCAAATCCGAAGCTCTTTTTTTTCCGAAGGCCACAAGTCCGAAACCTTTTTTGGAGGCCGCAAGTTTGAAACTTATTTTCAAAGGCCTCTGAGTCTAAAAATTCTTGATTTCTTTCGAAGTCTGAAATTTCTTCAGAGGAAAATATTTGGAGAAAGTCACAGCAGGTTCCAAGGTCACCACCACTTAGGGTTTTTTGAGAGAAGATAATCAGTCTTAAATTGCCAAATATCTACACTGAATACACGGGACACTATGATCCCATAGTCTAAACTTATTTTGGCCTTACAAAGTATGCTTCTAATAAAATGAATGCAGTGCAAAGGGGATCCCGATTGCGCATGGGCACTCTTCACTAGAGTATTTGAAGAGCTCTTCTTTTATTTGTTTTCCTCCTTAAAAGGAGATTGAGTGTGTTGGGTTTCCAAAGTAGTTGTGGGGTAGTGCAAGAATCGATTGTACCATAAATCTTAGCATAGAGAATGAATAATGGCAGGGCACCTTCTTGTACATAACAGGGATAATGTAAGGTTTTAGTTTGGAAATGTTATGAAAATTTTCCTGTGAGAGGTCAAAATGGTCCAGGGGTATTATCATTAGATGGGCAAAAAAAATCTGATGGCGTGGACTGTGAATTTTTTTTTTACTCCATAGTTCTCCAACATTAAATGTAAGAAATGAACAATCCTCTTCGATTTGTGCCCTTCTTGATCTTGAACCTCCTCATTCTCCTCTTTTATTAGGTAAGCAGTAGACATAATGTATTGGTGCAACTAGGGCTTTGTGCTACTCAAAAAATGACCAAATGAAATTGGACTAGAAGAGGCTCCCCTCTAATGTGAGAGACTCAATAATTCATGGCTTCCATATGTGTAGACCTTCCCTGTGCTGGAGAAAATGATGACTGAAATTTGTTGATACAAAATAGGCATCCAGTGCAAAATTTCAACTTCCCTTGGTAGTGTTACTCTGCCTAAATTTTTAGAAAATGATGGAAATGTGAATTTTATGTTAAAAGAGGGGTGTTGTGCACTTTTAGAACCAAATGGTATATTTAGAATTTTGATTTTTGAAAGCTTTATTTTTATTAAATTTGAAGTTATTTCAATGGAGTTTATGGTTTTTGCTAGGAAAATAAAAAAATGTAAAAAGTGGAATTTGGGTGCTTTGATTTCATATTTTTATGTGAAATGATGAATATATATAATAAAATTTCTTATTTGACTTGATTGGAATTAATTTTCAATTAGTTATGACCATTTGAACATTTGGATTGATTGTGAATAGTGAAATCAAGCATTTAAGTTACTTTGTGTGTTGTGTATTCGAAATCCAATAAAAATGATAGATTCTGAAGTGGAGTGATATATTTGGTGTGCCTATAATGATTCAATGGTTTAATTGATGCTTAACCTTACCGACATAGATGTCAAAGAGTTGATACTTTATAAATTTAAGCAAATTAAGATGAAAAAAATATGTTTAACAAAACCTATTGTGAATGTAGCTTTGTGTTTAATATATTTGTATTTGAGTTTCGTGTTCATTGAGAGCACAATGAGCCTTGAGTGTAGATGATAGGGGCACTTGGGAAGTGGATCGTAATGATTTACCTACCCGAATAATCACTTGGTTGGCTTATTGGGAGTAATATAAAACTAGTGTTGAGGAAAAATGTGAGAGTGGATCACATATGATTGCATGTGTTTTCTCCTCATGCCTAAGAACTTGTTTCCCACTTTGGATGAGATGTGAAGATGAGGCCACCTATTAGAGGTAGGCTATTGATCATAGAATCCTTATCCTTGATTATGCAATCCTTATCCTTATGAGAGGATTACCCATTCCATGTGGTCTATTGGTTCTACATGAAGACACTTTCCCCATTGTTTCCCCTATCACCTAACCTCATTATAGATTGAGTAGAACCCTAAATGTGTTATATCCTATTGAGTAGATGATGAATCCTTTCTTCATCATGTGATTTATGTGAGTTATCTCTATTGGTGTGTGTAAGCATACTCCTAAAGTGTACTCCTTTTTGTTGTGTTTGGGTCATGTGTTCATCTCCTAGGACGATGGGGTGAGCCTATGGATTTCCACATGGTCAAGTGGTGTTGCCAACCATTGTTGGGGACAAGAGTTAGACATCAACATTGGCATCAATTTCAACTTTAAACTTCATCTTTTTCCTCTCTTTCTTTCTCTTCACTTATTGTATTGAGTTCATGTCATACCATGCTTATGTATTTAATTAAGGATGTATGTTCTATGCAATGTAATTTTGTATAATGGATCTTTGATATGAAGAAAATGTAAATGTATGAATTAATGAGATGATTAGTATTATTTTACATGTTTAGGTGTTGGTACTGGACACACTTATAAGTAGTTCTTTCCTTGATCTCTTGCTTATCTTAAGGTTATCATAGGCACACTTATAATGGTGTTCTAAAATGAATGAAGTGATACTTTATGCAGTCTTGGAGGATGATTTAGTCATTCTCCAATGTAGAGCTACTTGGATTTATGTCGTACATTAGAGTCAACATAATTATTTATATATTTTTCTCTATCCTAAGTGTTTTTGCGCATTTGACCTCTATTCTTGAGCATGTTTCTCATTCTTCTATGCTTTTGATATCTATTTTTGTGCATATGACCATTCTTTCTATGCATTTGTTCCAAACTAGTTTTGTACAAGCACTCTCTACTCTTGCACATCTATTCCTATAGAGTCACACATTTATGATCGCAAGCTATTCTCCTGAGTCTATGTAAAAATGAACTTTACAATTATATTCCTCATGGTTCCAAGGTTGTTTCTATGTATTTTTCATTCTATTTTTTATTCAATTTGATACTATTTAGTTCACTTCTCAATTGTGTTAGAAAATGAACCTAGTTGTTGTGTATGTTGAAGATGGATCTTATCTCCATGATGTTTGACTATGGAAGATGGCTTGGTCCTATTCTTTGAGGTCTCTAGATATCATTTGGGTTCTCACATGGTGTGTTAGAATGTAAATATTTTTTCTTGTTAATATTTGGGGTTTTGTGGAGACCTTGGAAGTGCTTTAAGTCTTCTTCTTGTGCACGATCATGTGAGGATGATGGTTTTTTCTTTAATTTCTTATGATATGTTTTTATGGTGATGCACTTATAATCATGATGTTGTATCTTTGGTTAAAATAAATAATTATCTAGTGCATGTTTAATCCTATGTTTTGAGGGTTCCTTGGTGGGGCATTATAGAATTTGGTCACAAACAGGATATGGATCCATAATCATATAGAATGAGCATGTGGGCACTATTAGAATGTATGCTTGAGGATCTTTGTGTATTAGGAAGATTGACATATTGGTTTAAAAAGGAAAATATGAAGAAGGTTTTGGCTAAGAGTAAAACACCTAGTAGCATAAACACTAATGGAAAAGAATTATTAGGATCAAGCCTTAAATCTACTAAAGAATTTATAGTCTAAAAAGCCAAGTGTGAAGTAAAGAGAAAATGATCTAATTTACAAGTGTAACTTAAAGAGGAAAAACTAGGAATTTGGTTAATGTGAGGCCTCACCCCGACCCATCATAGCTTTACTTCTCGATCACACTTTGATACTTTATGTTTTGATACATTTATACACTTTTTGATTATCCTGACAGAGACTCGAGATATTATGTTATAATGATGATTATATTGTGTGGATTATATTTTGATATGGATTATACCTAGAATATGTGGTTGATTTTGATTATATATGTTTAGATAAGTGAATTGATGAGAAGATCGAATCATGATTAGACTTGATTATTTCATGAATGTTATGGCATGATGATTATGGAATTATTATGTTTTAAACATTTCTGTATCAAAATTGCAATTAAGAATTTAATATTGCTATTGATTAATGTTTCTAATTATAAATTGAAAATGTATATGACATGTGATTTTATTATCTTGGACTACTGATGCTTGAGTTTAGTGTGCAGGAAAGAGAACCATGGAATTATTTGGAGAATCAAGGCTAAACACATGTGAATTGAGTAAGCCAAGGTTTAATCCAATAAGGGGTTGAAACCTCATTGTAATGTGATATTTTTTGTAAACGTAATCTGAATGTGTGTTAATAGTTTAAAACTCATGTTGTTGTTTATACATGTCATTGTGAATGTGATGCGTATTTTGTCTTGGTGTCACTTGACACTTGTGTTGTCCATGTGGATGGTGACATGTCAAATTAGGGCTTGGAAAAGAATCACCAAACCTTATAAGATGTTATATTAATCCCACTTGCATATAGATGTATTGTAGGGATCACATCAAGTTGGAGCTCGAAATTGAACTTTAGGGGTACTTTGGAAGGGTTAAAAGTGACCCTAGAGTATATTTTTGGCTAAAATTAGTTAACCCTAAGGGGGAACCTTGGGTTAGGGATATTTTTTACCTATGGAGTAAACCTAGATCACCATTATGGCTCTCCAAAATGCCTACCTTTCAAAAGTGGCGAAAATAAAGATGGCCACATGCATTTAACTTGTCCCACACTCTTTACTAAACTCACAATTAAGAGGGGAGACAAGAGGTAAGAAAAAAGGACTAGAAGACATGTCTCATTAATTTCTAAGTCTTGAGTACACTTCTAGGGGTTTTTTTAGAGGATTTGGAGAAACTTAGTGAGTGTTCACCCACTCTCTAATTTTGGAGACAACTAGGTTTGGAGGAAGAAAATGAAAAAGGATAAGGGCTTCTTCTCAACCACATTCTTTCTATTTTCTTGGACCAAGGTTGGTTGATTTTTTCCATGGAGGAATGCTCTTGCATTTAATCTTTGCATGTTATTGTTTAAATGAATATGTAAATCTTGTATGGTTTCATATATGTAATCTTGTAAAGTGTTGTTGTATGTAGATGTTGATGTTATGTGTTGGGTTGGGGATGCATTTGAATTTTATTTCATCTCTTTCTCTTTTATATTTGGGAGTATTTTTCATGGGAGTTTAAGGCATTACTCACCCTTTGGGAAGGGAAAAAGTGGTCTTGGGCGAAGGGGTTAGTTGGGCTCTCCATTGTATTGAGAGTCTCTTCTCTTGGAGAAGGGGGATAATTTCATGGAGTATGAGCTCCATGAAGCCATGTGGTAAATCTTATTTTAGTATAGAAATGACCAAATATGTATATGGAAGGAATGTCAATTTAGCCTTGGAAAGGCATGAAAGAAAATTCTCGATGAAAAATTTGAAAATTTAATGGCATTCTCCTCGGAAAAGCCCACCTTCACCCTACTTCAATGGGTTTGGAAAACCCATTTGTGAAACCTTGGTTGGGAGTAAATTGTTGTGTTGTGCATATATGTTAGTTGTGAAAATTAGAATGTGTTACCTTGTTTAGTCTTGGTTCTCCAAGTTCGCGGGTAGTCTCTTTGAGGCCTTGGTTGGGAGGTGAGCTCCCATGGTTCCCTTCATATTTTATTACAGGTTTTTGAAATCATGTTGGATGTGGAAAAGTTTGGAAGAAGTCTTCATTTTGGTATTGTTGTGAAAGAGAAACTTTATGGTTGCATGATTGCTCCTTGTGTTAAGGATCATTTTATTAAGTGTTGCAAAGTCCATTGTGTAAGCTTGTTGAAAAAATTGTGAAAAGCTCTCATTTATTTTGTAATGATATTCATAGCATTTAAACCTTGTGAATTGTTAAATATTAGAATCTCTAATGTATGTGACTTTAATTTTCAAGTCAAGAACACTACATATTCTTTTAGAAATTCTAAAATTTTATCCTAATTTAGATCAATACCTCATCTTCAAAATGATTGTATTCCCAATCCTTAAAAAAAAAAGAGAGAGAGAGATTAGCTTACCAACTATAGAAGTCAAGAAATTAATATATTATTGAAAACAATCACCTTATATTAATAAACAAATTTTAATTATGTAATGTTTGGCAAAAAGAAAAAAAATAATCTAATTCATGCATGTATCTACAAATAAAAGAAATCAATGATGTTAATGTGTAGAAACTACAACCAAATCTACCATGTCATTTTCTAGAATATAGAGCAAAAAGCTCTTTGAAAAATGTATGGGGAGGGATTTAATTTCCTCCCCTTACACAAAGAATATCCCCTAAAAATTCCCTCTCTAAAACCCCTTTATTAACCCCACTAAATACTCATTTTAATTACCCTCTCTAAGCTAATGAATAGTCTTTTGAGTGGGAAGGCTTAATATTCTTCACCCATTTTAGTGGGCCCCACAATAATATTTTACCTTACCTTTCCCTTCCCCATGCAAAATTTTGGGGCCGACTTGATATTAAACACTTACCAAAAATTTAAACCCCTTTTCCATTCGCTGCAAACTGGTCTGACATAAGGATTCATGTACACCCCTAGGACAGAGAGCCTTAGCATAGTTTAATATAGGGAGGTTTAATATGGACCCCACCTCACCCTTGGATTTTGCATGCTTTCATATTCTTTGGTTTTGATGACACATACCCTTCTCCCCATGCGAATTCCCTTGTTGACGTCACCTTGGGTTCAACACTTTGGATGGGAGACATTGCAGTGGCCCCACCATCCTTGTTCCACGTGACTGCCTTGGTAAAGGCTCTTCTCTCCCCAAATAAATTTGCAAGTTTTGAAAGGGTTTGGAATTTCACACTCCCCCCTTGGCAAGTGGGCCATGGGGGATGGGGATAGGATGTGATAGCTTGATAGGCTAAAAGGGATAGGTTGATAGATAGGTAGGTAGGTTAGATTATAGCCAGTTATACGTAGTTAGTTGATAGTTAATAAAGTTAATAACATAATTAGATTTAATTAGATATTGAATAATTTATTAAGATATTATTCTACTTTACCTATTGGATACATAATTAAAATGGGTCATTATTTTTAGATAGATTAAGTTAAGTAGATTTAATTCTTATTTATGATATTTGAATTAAGTAGCCTCATTTAATAGATGTACTTTATATTTAAATTGTGTAGTTTAAATACTAGATTTAAAACTTTAGTTTGTATGTGAAATATATAGAATTGCTAATATGTTATGGATTTAATTCCTCATTGTTTTAATAAAATCATGTAACCTTGTTTAGATAAAGTTTATTCAATTGCATAGTTAATTATTGATTAATAGATGTAGTTTTTTTTAATGTAAAAAAATATAGATAGATGTTAATTTAATTTTATTACGATAAATTAAATTATATTGCCCATGTGTTTCAAGAGGTTAGAGGTCAATGTAAATTTTCTATTTGAGATTAATTTAATATTTTATTAAGGAATTTAAGGAATATAGTTGCATGAGAATTTTGTAAGGGAGAATTTAATTGTTTTTAGAAGGATAAGGATTAGATTAGGTTTTGATCATTGAATTTTAAACTAGTGGTTAATGGTCGAAAGAGAATTGGGACTAGAATTAAATGAATAAGTTGTAACCAAGGTTAGAAATAAAGTGATTACCAAAGCAATCTAATTTAATGTATGACTCTTAACAATAGACTATCATCATGATACTACACATAGATTAAAACCTAAAACCAGAGTTAAATCAACCTGACCCAGGTGTTCACGTAACCTGTATGACTAGCTGATGCTCTAATTCTGCATCTATATGTGGAGTGACCCTAATTCAACCTATGTATATACCTTGCAACTCAAAGACTAACCTTACCATGATATCACATTACCTCAAATACATTCTTTGTTAGTGGTATGCACTTGTGTTTTAAAAAATTCTGTATGTGTGGTTTGCCCTAGTTTTGGGCATGACTATTAAGTCACACACACACACACAAACACACACACACACACACACACACACACATGTATGTATGTATGTATGAAAAATGGTAATCAATGGTAGATCATCAAATTCACATATACATTAGGAATACCAAACTCCCTACAAGGTGAATCCAATTTGCGCAACCAAGAGGGTAAGGGTGCAAATTTGTGATCTACACCAAATTATGTAGGGGTGGATTCCTTTTGTGATGATAATGGAGGATGATATATAAAAATAATAAATGATAAGATAGAATTAATTCATCTTGAAATGAGGAGAGGGATGAATTTATATATCTAGAGTTGACTGTCAATGTTCTATTCAAAACAAAAACCGTTCTGGATATAGAACCTTGAGAATTGTACTTTCTAGAAGTGAAATTTGCAGACACTTAGGAAAATGCCAAAAAAATTTGTCCTTTTCCTTGAGGCAAGAAATTTTTTGTAATCTTTAGTAGACCTGTCACTCGTTGTGAAACTCTATCACTAGCTTTGACACTTGTTCCTGCACACATAAAAGAAGGGGAAATTATTATAGGGAGTTGCTTTCCTTGGTAAAGCCTCTGTATAGGAATTAACCTTTAAATAAAATAGATGCAATTGAAATAATGATGACATGTAGCAATGATTAGATCTAACCAATTAAATATATCATGCCATGTAGATGCAATTGTCCTTAAAGTGTGATCAAGAATGTTGATGCAATAGCTTTGGCTCAACACAAACACCAAAAATAAAATCATGTAATATAAAACCTCATGTAGTAGATGATGTAATTCACCTCAATATTGAAGAGAAGAGGAGAGAGAATGAGAGGACTTGATGTAGAAATGTAGATCTCCTTCCTTGATGCCAAACTCCTTTGTTTGGCCTCTAATGTGGAAAAGAGATAGATCTTGGAAGAAAATCACTTGAATGCCTTCAAGGGATGTTTGTTTTCACTTTAATCTCTTGAATTCCCAATAAATTGCTCAATAATGCTTGCATAATTATAAGATGTGAAAATCAGAGGAAACGTTCTCCTTTTATAGACATTTTGGGACTCAGATTCTAGAAGGATGACCCTAATTAAGCACCTCAGAGAAACAAACCCGCATCGGGCCTAGAGCCCACCAATAAAAAATGCCCTAGGACAAGGCTAACATGAGTCATCCTATTCTAGGACAAGGTCAACCCAAGTTGGCCTTATCTAGGAAGACTTTTGTAAAGCCATCCTGAGACCTAGGGCTATGTGCAAAAAGGGAGGTGTGAAAGGCCTTGTTTGTTAGGAAGTCTGTGTAACTTCTGAGATGTAAAATACACGTAAAAGGACCTAAGAGGGAAATGAATTATGGATGAAGGGAAAATAGGAAAACATGCATAAAACTTGGAGCCAACCTCGAGTTTGAAGAAGGGGTACGACCTATATCTAAATTAATTACGCATAAGGAACACAATATAGCAGGCCCAAAATGAGCACAAATCAAGTTCTTACTTTTTAGGATGGTACAATACACACACACAAACACACATATACACACACACACATACACACACACACATACATACATATAGACATAGACATACATACATACACATACATACACATACATATACATACATATACATATACATATACATATACATATACACACATATATATACATATACATACATGTATACATACATACATACATATACATACACACACATATACATATACATATACATATATATACATACATAAATACACATATACATACATATACACATATACATACACATACATATGCATATACATATACATACACACACATATACACACACACACACACATACACACGCACACATGTATGTTAGAAATATATGATTGTTGTATGTTGTCATTGATGTCAAACACAATGTTCCTTAGGAGTTTGAGTTTGTGTTCACTCAAGCTTTGTGGTTTGGAAGTTTTCTATCCTTAGTGATGTGGGTTTGTATGGTAAACCTACACTATAGTGAAAGACAAGGATGTATCCTGTATGATTTTAGAACAGTGGAAGAAGGTATGTATGTTGTATAGTTTTAGAACAATGGAGGAAAAGTATGTATCATGTATGGCTTTATAATAGTAGAAGACATGTATGTATTTTTGTGATCATGGGAAGATGGAGCTTTATAGAGCCTCTATGTTATATTTTTATATATGGAATTCTATATGGTTCATATGTCTATGGTTCAGTTGAAATAGTATTATGTTGCAAAAAAATTAACAGTTTTACAATTGTAGTTATATTTTCTTTTCAGAGTGTTTTCTATTCCAAAAATATGAGTTGAAGATATGTTGCTACTCATACAAATGGTTTCAAGTTTTGATCTTGGATGTGGCATTCTCTACTGATCATGAGTGTGTTCCTATTCTTCTAGTGATTGTGTCATCCAATGAACATGAAGTTCTAATCCAGAATTACATTGTGGAAAATTCTTATGTGGCATGTTGACATGACTTTTGATGTGGCGTGTGGATGTTCATAAGACGTGGAGGACTGGTTATAGTTGGCAAGTTAGAAGTTTTCTTCTACATGTTTGAATTATCATTAGTAGTTGTTTCAATGACCTGTATCTGGCATTGGGAAATGTGTAGCATGTTCTTCGTCCATCTTTTTCCTGATTTGGATCATGCTTTCAAATTTAGGTCTAGGTGTTATATTTATTTATTTTTAAAGTATTAGATTTAGGTCTTGATCTTATACTTAATGATTATATCTTGTATAGTCAGAAAATGGAATCACTTCCATGGTAGACTAGTTTATCCTTCTGAGTAAGTGGTTTGGGGTCATGTCAAGCGCCTTGAATGGGTCCTTGATTTAGATCTGGCTTTTTCCCCCTGTTCTGCCCCATTTCCACTTTTTCCAACCTATGTCTGGCACCCCAGATTGAAAAAATAGGACTTTGACCTTAGGGTCAAGGTCAACCTTTTTGGTTCAAGGCCAACCTTGACCTTGTCTTAGGTCACAATCAACCTTTTCTAGGCCCGAGATTCAAATTTTAGAATTTTAGGGTTTCTGGATGTCGGTCTTTGGAAAAAGTTAATTCTTGATTTTGGGTCGGTTCTTTCGGTCTTTGAAATAATAAATCTTAAATTATATTCAATATAGGTCCTCTTATAGGGGCCTAGGTCTAATTGGAATTGAATTACCCTATGTCTGCCTCTCTATAATATTGTGCCCTAGTTTCATATAAAAGGAAGTTTTCTCCTCTCATTTTCTCTAACCATCATTAACCACAAGAAAGAACAATCTAAGACTTGATAATTGCAAGAGCTCAAGATTTGAAGAGTGAATTTCAAAGGTTAAGAAGCAAGATTTGAAGCAAGCCAAGTAGCAATTGAATCATTCATCCATTCTCAAACACTTCTCAAGTACTCATTTTCATCAAGGAGATCCATTGGTGGCCATTGAAGGATTCAAGCTCCATGGAGCCCTCTAGTTGAAGATTTCTCCTTCTACATTCCTCCAAGCCTCTTCCTATTCAAAAAAACCCATTCAAGATTAGTGTTGAAGATCTACAAGCAATTGATTGAAGACATCTTACATTCTACATACTTTTTGGCGCATACATACTTGTGGATTCATGGATTCGAATCTGTGAGGCCCCACCTCGGACCCCATCATAGTTTTCTAGTTTCCTGCTTATGATAGATTTAGCATATGATACTTTACTTTTGATGCTTTATTAGACATTATGGACCTTATGCTTTATGTCATGGATTTGATTATTATGGATGCATGGACATATGATGCCTTATGATGAACCTTATGGACTTTATTATGTTTTCTAGTTTGGGACATTTATTTTGAGATTATAAATTCAGAAAAACTCATTATGATTATATTATGGTTATTGAAGAGATTTAGATTTACCTGATTTAAATGTTGAATTTCAATTTATTGCAATGTGAATTTTACCTTATGATAAATGCTTAAGATGAGAATTACGTAATCTTGTGATCTTTAGTAATAACTTAGTATATGGATGATGTTCTTATGTTCTAAATAATATTTATCTCTTTATGATGTATATTTATTTTCTCGGGCTACTGATATTTGAATTGAGTGTGCAGGTGAGAAACCATGGTATTTTATTTGGGGAACCAAACAAAGGGAATTGTGAACTCAGTTTGAGCCAAGGTTGCATCTAATAAAAGGCAAAACCTCGTTGTTTCATAATTTTATTCGTAAATGTATGTGGATGAGTGTGGTAGCATAATCTTTAAATGTATTCTTAAATTCTTTTTCCTTGTGAGATTTGACTAAGTGGATATGACATGGCTTAGTGATGTGTAAATTTTGTGTGTCATTTGACACTTGTGTTTGTACCAAAGGCCATGACATGTCAGCTTGGGAATGGTTGTCCACCTACCTAGATTATTACATTAGTGGATCCCCATGTGCATACCTTGGGTTGGGAGATGGGAGTGTGGTCACCTCATTGAATTTTCGAAATTGCTCTTGGAATGGACTTTTAGAGGGGTTGTGAAGTGTCCAGGGGTGTTTTGGGGTCATTTTTAGGTAGCCCACTTGTTATACCAATAGTTAAGGGCCTTTTTAAACCTAGGATAGCCCCCATTTGACCATGTGACCCTTCCAAAAAGTTGATTCCCCAAGTTGGACGAAAATCAACTCTTGTGAGTCTTGACTTGGGTAGAACACCATTCCATATTAGTGTTAAGACATGATTCACCTTTTAGAAAGCTCCTTTCTTAGTTCCATTTTTGGTAAGGTTTAAGAGTGTAGGGAAGAGGGACCAATGAGAGAACTTTTCTCATCCCCATGAGTTTCTAGAGGGCTTTTTAGAGAGAACTCTCCAAGTTGGGGAGTTCGAACACCCACTCCCTAATTTTAGGGACATTGCTAGATTTGGAGATCTTGGAAGGAGGGATTTGGATAAAAAAGGGAGCTCTTCTTCAACCTTCTTCCTTAAGCTTGGATCTTAGGTTGGTGGAAATTATGCAACTCTCTCTCTCTTTCCCTCATGTAAACTATGTGTTTTCTTGTTATATGTTTAATGTTGTGCTTGATGAACTTGTTGAATGCTTGAAAACTTGTTGTTGTGATGATGATTGATGTTGTTGCAATTTTTTCCCTTGTCTTTCTTTACATGTTTTGTTAATGGGAGTATCAAGACTCTCTCACCCTTGGGAGGGAAGAGTAGTCTTGGGGGTGGAGGTGTATGACAGCCCTTGGTGTAGAGTCTCTCTTCAAGGAGGAGAGGGAAAAAGCATGGAGTATGGGCTCCATGTAACCTCCCTCATTGTTGCTTCATTGGGGGTCATAAGGTATGTTACTATTAGGTTGAGAATGTGAAAGAATTAGTTTTGGACAGCCATGAGAAGGCTGGAATTTTTATGTTTGGGATGGTTTTCTCCCTTGGGTACTTGGTCCACTTCACCCCAAGTGGGATCTTTGAATGATCCTTTGTAATAGCCTTGGTTTTGAGAGTTTTATGTAAATGTTTCAAGTTCTTGTTTGTGATGTTGCATGAGTGTTTTACCCCACCTTTGTTTGGTTCGCCAAGCTCGGGGGTGGCCTCATAAGAGGTCTAGGTTGGGTGGAGAGCTGCCCCATGGTTTCAAGTTTCCCCTTGTTCCTATTTTTGTTATGCAGATTTGAAGAATTAAAGTCACACCAAAGTTGGAAGAGCTTGGAGAAAAGAAATGTAGTGATAGAGATTTTTAATATCATGTTTTATTTATGTAAATGCCTTGAGGAAAGAAAGGATTTGTAAAAGGCCATTTGGCTGTCTTAAGCATTTTTGAAAAGCAATTTATAAATATTAGTGTTGTTATTTTATTTTGGTTTTGTAATACTCTCTTGAATAAATATAAATTTCCCCATGTTAAGTTTCATAAGGAGTTAATCTAGTTTTCTCTATTAGTTATCATTGTTGCCAAGGAAAAGAAAGAAATCTATTTTCTTTTAAATATATGCTCTTTATATTTGCCCATAAAATTTGAAAAGCTAAGAAATAGAAGATTTCCTACCATTTAAATATTTGTATTTTCCAAACATTGTGATATGTAACTCAACTTATTAGTTTTGTAAAACAAAATGCCTTTATAGACATGCAAAACAAATCTATTATCAATAAATTTAATACTACTACTGTTAGGTTTCAAGAATATGAATAAAAGGAATATATATATATGTGTGTGTGTGTGTGTGTGTGTGTGTGTGTGTGTGTCTTTACAAAAATCTGAATATAAATATGGATTACATTTTACATTTTTTATTTATTTCCTGTCTAATGTTTCATATGAAAATTTGTGGTATAATATATATATATA
>MU226403.1:1109333-1121481 GCA_018584345.1 Thuja plicata | reverse complement strand
AAATATATAATAATATATGTAAAAATAAAAAAAATATAAAAATATAAAACAAAATTTTTAAACAAAAAAAAAAAACGCAGGGGAAAAGGGGCGGGCCGAAGCCCCACCCCCATCCCCGCGGACTCCTTAAAGGAGCCGCGTGGGATCCCCAAGCCCCGCCGCCGCGGTGGCCGCAGCCCCCATGGGCGGCACAGCGGTGGTTAAACTGCTGACTATGTCAGCCGTGAGGGGGGGCCGCCCGGCTGAGCGGAGGTCGTCTCCCCGCGGGTTATATAAAATGCAGCCTGCGAAAAATATAAAAAAATCTCTGTCATAAATCATAAACTTAAATTTTAGATAACAGTGGTGCGCGGCATTCACGCCGTCCACTGCAATGCAATTTGCCGCCGCCCCATTATAAATCGACCCCTGTGAGATAAGGGTTTCGGTGATAATAAAATATATATATATTTATATATATGTAAATACTGGTATATGTATATACATAAATATGAATATATGTATATGATGCGTTTTAGCCTCCATTGCTCTCAATTTTAGACCTGCAAACAACTTTTAAAAAAAAATAAAAATAAAGAGGAGAAAACATTCAAGGGTTTGGAGGGTAGAAGAGGAGAGGGTAAGAAAAATAAAAAGAAAAGGTTTTGATCAACTCTGTAATCTGCCCTAATCCTAATTTTGAAATTAGGGTTAGGGGTTTCAAAATTTAAATGAAAGGGGTGGGGGAAACTTTTTTCCCCTTAAGCCAATATAACATACCCCTTTATTACTTTGTCTCATATTGAAGGGATTATTTCTTTTACTTTTCCCTACTTAATCTGGCATTAAGTAATTTAGTAAAATCACTTTAAGAATATGAATTTTTTTTTATAAAGAAAAGGACTTAGTAAGTGGATTAAAAACTTGGAAACTTTATTAACTAAGGAAAAAGTTAAAAATTGATATAGATTTTTATAACATAAAAATTATCCTCTCGACGTGTATTCTGGTAATAAATGTTGCATCATCTTGATTAAGATAGAATAAACGTTTAAGTTAGAAAGATATATATTCAAGTCTAAAACCCGTCCTGGCATTAATAATGCAATATTTAATTAATGAAATAAAATAACATAAAATAATAATATTAATTAACAAGGAGAAAGTTTAAATTGGAGATTATAGAGGGAAAATCTAATTAAGTTTTTAGGTGAACATAGTGACTTTTAATGTTATTTTTATGTGGTCAATATATGTGGCTAGTATACTGACTACTATAAAAATAATATTAAAGAAGTGTCATAACCTAGAGTGTTTTTATTTAATTAGCACAGAATTTTTTTTTAGCAACCTGATTTTGTCGAATATCCCTGGGAGGCAGAGGATAGGGAGCCTCTCTCTTTCTCCACATCATCAAACTCTATTATGAATACCTGGGTGACATGTAGACGCAGATATCCTTCAACTTATGAACTTTTAACTTTAGAAGCGTTTAGGGTTAAGGGATGTTGACGTTCAGTCATGATTCCCCTTACACCCTCTTGACATTGAAATTACTACAAAATTTTACCTTTTAAAAAAAAAATTTGTAGCATTTTTGGGTGCGAAATTTTGGGCATGAAAGAATCCACCACAATGACTTCTACAAGGAAGGTGAATTTATTCATTTACTTTGTTTCATTTATGCAATTTCAATTGTAGTTTAAGGTTAATTCCAAAATTTGGGTTTGACCAAGTAAAACCACTCCCCCCTAACAAAAAAACCATTTTTATTACAGGTACAAGTTTGGGATATCAGATTGGAGTGCAGATTCAGATACCCTTTTCTACAAACTTTCGAGATCAAAAAATAGATTTTCAGTCTGAGACTTTTTAGGTCAATTCTACCTAGGTTGGAATCATAAATTTTGGTTCAATGGTGACATTGACTTGAGGGTACAAATCAAAACTGTGTCAGAATGGAAAAATATTTCTGAGTTTTGTTCGTCTGTACATTTCTATTCCAGATCTGATCTCAGATTTTTCATAAACTCAACACAAGCTTTAGAAAATAGAATTCTTCAGATCTGCAACATTTCAAGGTTATTACATTTCTTCCATCCATTTCAATTAAGGTTATCAATCTATCTAAATCTATTACACATTCAAATAAATAAATGGGTACTTAAGATCTTCCTTCTTTATTCTTGTTTCCAAATGGTTGATTCATTTATATATTGATCCTTCCATTTTGGATTAATCAATTTGGATCTTTCATTTGTATATCTAAGGATAGAAGGAGAGCATTTTATTTACCCTCTACATTTCAATAAACAAACAAATCATTCCTTTAAATGTAATATAGGATAATAACGAACCCTAAAACACAAACATCTCTATTTTCTTATATTACATTTTGGTGAACCTGGGATAGACAACTCTTTATTTTTGGTGTTAGATTTACATTTTTTATGTTAGATCTTGCATACATATTAGATTATCTTTCTTTTATTTTCTTGCATTTACATTTGCAAAAATTAAAATCAAAATCTTGTGTTTCCTAAATTAGTTCATTTGCATTGCATTGGTGTATGAGCTTTACCACTTCTAGTCCTACTTATAGTATCCTGGTTAGAAGAAGCCATAGACTTATGGGTTCCTTTGATCCTGAGTCTTCCTCTCCTTTCCTTAGGATACCAGATGAAAATTTGGTCACTCATGATTCCAATCCTTCTATGGAGCATAACTCTTCTCATTCATCTCATGATGAGGATGATGCTTTAAGAGTTCCTCTTGAACAAGTGCAAAAGCTTTCAAATGAACTTGATAAAATGGGAAATTGGCTTATTCAAGAAAACCATAATCAAGATTCCATCCAAGCTATAGAGGCTCTTAAGAAAGTCCTTCATGATAGTGATCAAGGTATTAATCTCTTGTGTGGTATCACTCATCTTATGCATTTGAATGTTAAACCTTTAGCTCAAGAGGCTTAAGATCTAGGATTCACTCCTCTTATCACTAGTGAGGGACCTTCTTCTATTCCTTTACCTAGCATTCCTACTTATACTCCTTTAATGACTACATCTCTCACAATTTCATCTATTCATGTGAGTATTCCACCAGTATCTCTACCTACCTCATAACCTTCATATCATAGTGTTCCTTTTACTTATTCCAATCCCCTTCCAGTTGTGGTTCAAAGTGTTCCACTAGTTGTTTCTTTCATTCCTTCCTCTTCCTACACTTTTCCTAGTGTTCCTAATGTTTCTATGCCACCTATGTCTTCTAATGATTCCACAAACATTAGTTTGGCTCAAACCGTGTCATCTCTACAACAAAAACTTTCATCCTTAACTCAATCCAAGTTTAGTATTCCTACATGTGGCATGGGTAGTCCTTTATCATTAGAAATTATTCATGCTACTCTTCCTCAACAAGCTGATATGCCTTGTCTTGAAAATTACAATGGTAAAGGTGATCCTGTTACTCATGTTAAAACATTTCAAATATTTTGTAGTGATTATGCTCATGACCATAGGATTTTAGCTAAACTGTTTGCTAGAACATTTTGTGATAAGGCTTTTCAATGGTATTGTTCTTTACCTCCTTATTCTATTGACTCTTTTCCTAAACTTGCTAATACCTTCATTCAACAATTTCAAAATAACATTGGTCCGCAAGTTTCCTTAACTAATTTAATGCATTATAAACAAGACATTAAGGAAAAATTGATTGATTTTATTAGTATATTTAAGCATTTGTATGCTCAGATTTCTTATCTTGTTCCTGATATTGATATTCAACATATGTTTATTTCAAATTTACAAAAGGATATTAGAGATAATATTCTTCTTATAATTTACCTCTTTTCAACAACTTTGTGCAGCACTTCATCATTATCAATTACAAGTGAGTCAACTTGAGAGAAAAACTCCAATTTATCCTGTTCTAGTTGATAAGAGTGACATTTCTCCTAATCCTAATCATTTTTAGAAACCTAACAACTATATCAAGATTAATAAACAAATGAATGTGGTTGCTGATCAAGTTGTTGTTGCATCCCACAATGCCACTTCTGCATCCACTGCTTTTAGTATGAATTGTACATTTACTCCTCTTACAGAGTCCTTACATTCTATTATGAGTAGGTTGTTAAGTGCTAATATGATTACCTTGCCTCCTATTTGACCTCTCCTTCCTACTACGATAGCTTCAAAATCCTTTGATTCTAAATATTTTTTCCAATACCATCGCCAGAATGGCCATGATACTGAAAAATGTTATTCTTTAAAGCATAAAGTTCAAGACTTAATTGATTATAATGCTTTATCTGTTGATAATTTTGATGGTAATGGGAACAAGTATGTCTCTCCTCCTAATCAAAACCTTCAAATCTATATGAATCCTTTACCTACACATGATACTAATACCATCGCTGAACCATCTTCTATGGATATTGTTTACAATTTGAAGATGGATGATCTTAATCACATTGTTAATCATGTGGAGTGCAGTGTTTCATCTCAACCTACTATTTAAGATCCTTCACTTCCACCTCAACTTCAAGTTCCACCTAAACCTCATAAACAAACTAAGGATAAGTGACCTCGGGAACTTTCAATTACCTTTGATGATTATGAGACTATTAAGGCTCCCGATGGTCCCCTTTATATTTATGCTTGGATTGCTAAGATACCTATGCGTGGTTGCCTTGTTGATCCCACATCTTGAATAAATGTCATTACTAAGGAAAATCTTTTTATGAAAACCCTACAACATGATTGTTATGATCCATCGGATGCATGGATCCAAACTTGCAATGGTTTTCTCTATCCTGCACTTGGTTCTATTAACTTGCCTGTTGAACTTTGTGGAAAGGTTGTAGATACTACCTTCATTTTCATTCCTACATCTAATCAATTTCATTTCAAATTTTATTTTCCTTGGATAACTGCTATGCATGCTATTGCTTCTCCTATTCATAAATGTCTTAAGTTCATTCATCATGGAGAAGTAAAAATGATTCATCATAGTTTGTATCAACCTTCTAGGCCTAGCTATTGTGCTACACTTGATTTATTTTGGCCTTCATTACCTAATTCATGTCCTCCTCACCCTGAAATCCTTTTTCGTTCATATCAATCCTATAAACATCGCAAGATCGTCGAGTTAAGCATGCCTCAGATAGATCTTAACTATTGTATTTTTCCCACTCCTTCTATACCTCCTTTATCCATTACTGCTAACTCTATTACTCAACCTCACAGTGTCTCTTCTCATCCTACTATGAATCTTACCAATCCTCCTATAGAACCTGTGAAGGAACTAGTTGTTATCCCTCCTAGTTCTCCACATATGTCAAACAAAGAAAAAAGTAACAAATCTTCTAAAGAACATCATAAGAAGCATAGAGCTAATGCTAGGGCCAGAGCTTCTATTCTTCAAAATTCTTTACCTTCTTTTGATCAACCTATTCCTGATATGTGGGAAGAAGTTAATATTCATAATGATGTTAAGATGAATGAATATGATGATCCTATTCGCATCTTAGATCTAATTTTAATTAATCTTGATGAGGAGGATACTCTTGATAATCCTATTGAACTTAGTGATGAATATGAGACCATTGATCTTGATACTGACTTACCTCATATGATTTCAAGTCAATTGACAATTACACCTAGTATCAAACAACGTGATTCTCAAGAGGATCCTTGTTTGGAACTGGTTATTAATCCTACTATATTGGATATAGTCCCTCTTGCAAGTTTCCTACCTTCCCTAAATTATATAAACCAAGATGGGGAGAGTAGGCAATGCACCTGATTGGCTTATCCTTCATGATAGCCCTTTTTGTGTTTGCATGATGTACTGTGCTTCTCCCATAATGTGTTTTCTAAATGTTTGTTAGACTCTTTTAAATGACCCTTGTTACTTTGTTGGTGCAAGGTGATAAAGGAATAAATCCTGTTGTATAATTCCTCTATATGTATCTCTATTCTTCTATATGTTGTTTTCATGTTATTTTGTACTTGTGCTATTGTTCATAAATTGTTTCCTTGTGTAGTCTGCTTGGATCTGCGACATGGTAGCACTGATTCTTTTTGGTCTCCATGTTGTGGTCCGAAAAAAATCTTCTTCGTAACTGTTGAGTTTTCTTTCCTCCATTGTGATTATAGTTCTACTTTCTTTGGGAAATGATGTCAATTCATTTGCAATAATATCATATCTATATGTACATTTTATCTTATGATCATACTGACCCCACAATAGGTAGATCCCTTCTATTTTCTTTGTATGTTTATGTGATATTTCCCTTCATTTGTCTTCGTTTTGGGGCATCTCATAGTGAAAACGTAATTAGTAGAGTTGTTTATGTTTTTTTCAAAGCCATTGCTCCTGTTAAAGTATTAGCAATGACTTTAACATGGGAGCATACACTCTACTCACTTTTTTGCACACATGCACTTTAAAAATATTTTCAAAACTTAAAATTTTTTTCCCTTTATGGATTAAAGACTAGTCCTTAAAGCATGGATATTTTACTTTAAAGGATCTCTTGATCCCTCCAGTTTAAATTTACACGGATCTCTTGATCCCTCTAGTTTCAATTTACAATGTCTTCATCCCTTAAGTTCTGAAGGTGTACTTAAGAATAGATCTCCCTGATGGGTTGACTAGTGAGTAGCCACTTTCACTAGGCGGTTCAACTCCATCTTTCTAGTTACACTTTTTCCTTGTTTGGTTCACAATGGGACATAAGTTATCATTGGGCGAGGTAACCACACCCTCTCTCCCTTTCTCCTTAAATGGTGATGTCTCTCTTATCATGATCTTAGGGTTGATAAATACTTAAGTCCCTTGGGGGCTTGAGGATTTATTTGTCCCTTTTGATTCCAATAAGATTATTTGTTCTTTATGATCTCCTTTACCAAGAGTTTGTGTCGAGTCCACACTCTTGCTAAAGTGGGTGCTAAATGTATAGTCATAAAATGGAAGCACTTCCATGGTAGAATGGTTTAGCCTTCTGAGTAAGTTTTTTGGGGTCATTTCAAGCTCCTTGAATGGGTCCCTGATTTAGATCTGACTTTTTCCCCTTGTTCTGCCCCATTTCCACTTTTTCCAACCCATTTCTAGCACCCCAGATTGAAAAACTGGGACTTTGACCTCAGGGTGAAGGTCAACCTTTTTGGGTTAAGTTTGACCTCAACCGTGACCTAGGTCAAGGTTGACCTCACCCTTTACCTAGGTCACAATAGACCTTTTCCAAGCCCTAGATTCAAATTTTAGAATTTTATGGTTTCTAAATGTTGGTCTTTGGAAAAAGTTAATTCCCGCTTCCGGGACGGCTATTTCAATCTTTGGAACAACAAATATTAAATTATATTTAATATAGGTCCTCTTCTAGGGGCATAGGTATGATTTGAATTTAATTCCCCTATGTTGGCCTCTCTGGAAGATTGTGCCTTAGTTTCATATAAAAGGAAGCTTTCTCCTCTCATTTTCTCTAACCATCATTAACCACAAGCAAGAACAATCTAAGACTTGATAATTGCAAGAGCTCAAGAATTGAAGAGTGAATTCCAAAGTTGAAGAAGTAGGATTTGAAGCAAGCCAATTATCCATTGAAGCATTCATCCATTCTCAAGCACTTCTCAATCACTCATTTTCATGAAGGAGATCCATTGGTGGCCATTGAAGGATTCAAGCTCCATGGAGCCCTCTAGTTGAAGATTTCTCCATCTACATTCCTCCAAGTCTCTTCCTATACAAAAAAAACCCATTCAAGATTTGTGTTGAAGATCTAAAAGAAATTTATTGGAGACATCCTACATTCTACATTCTACATCCTTTTTGGCACATACATACTTGTGGATTCACGGATTTGAATCTGCCACAAGGACTTCTACAAGAAAGGTGAATTTATTCATTTAATTTGTTTCATTTATGCAATTTCAATTATACTTTAAGGTTAATTCCAAAACTGGGGTTTGACCAAGGTAAACCCCTCCCCCCCAACAAACAAACCATTTTTATTGCAGGTACAAGTTTGGGACAGTAGATCAAAGCATAGATTTGGATACCCTTTTTGACAAACTTTCAGGATCCAAAAATAGAATTTTAGTTTGAGAATTTTTAGGTTGATTCTTCCCTAGGTTGGAATCAAAAATTTTGGGTCAATGGTGACATTAACTTGAGGGTACAAATTGGAACTATGTCAGAATGGAAAAAAATTTATGGGTTTTGTTCGTCTCTACATTTCTATTCCAAATTTGGTCTCAGATTTTCTAGAAACTCAACACATGCTTCAGAAAACAACATTCTTAAGATCTACAACATTTCAAGGTTAGTCCATTTCTCCCATCCATTTCAATTAAGGTTATCAATCTATCTAAATCTATTACACATTTAAATAAATAAATGGGTACTTAAGATCTTCCTTCTTTATTCTTGTTTCCAAATGGTTGATTCATTTATGTATTTATCCTTCCATTTTGGATTAATCAATTTGGATCTTTCATTTGTATATCTAAGGATAGAAGGAGAGAATTTTATTTACCCCCTACATTTCAATAAACAAACAAATCATTCCTTTAAATGTAATATAGGATAATAACGAACCCTAAAACAAAACACAAAACATCTCTATTTTCTTATATTACATATCTTATCCATATGGGTTCATGCTATATTTGACCTATGTATTTACTATTTATCACTTATCCATTTGGGTCCTCAGTTTGGATGCTTTTGTCATTGGTCTTATTTTCATTTTTCTATTTTCTTGGCCGACATGAAACTTGTTTGGACTATCTTTTGCCTTGGCCTACACGAAAATTGTTTGTAATATCTTTTGGTTTGGAAGAAATTTTTATAATCTCCAATGATCTAAAATGTATATAAGGACTGTTGGTGCTTTAAAAAAATGTAAGAGTAAAGTGCAAAGAAAGTGAAGTGTGCAAACTAGTCCAACAATCAACATAACAGAGTTCAGTGGTAGCGATAGAAAAGGAAAGGCAGTAAAATTTTTCTACTAGTGTAAACAATATTTTGAAGATTAGTTGCATTATTAGGAGAATCTATCTTTATCTATTTTTTAAGAGGAGTAAGAAAGTTAAGACAATTAGTATTTTGTACTTGAGTGTTACTATATCTTTCTTGATGTAATGACAAGTCTTTCTCACAACCCTATCTTCTCCTAGGGTGTCCTATAGGCCACTTCTCTAGCCTATTAGGGTTCTTAACTAACCCTAATTTCCCAAGGATTCTCTACTCAATCCTTCACCTATTCAACTTGTCAACACCATTTAGGAAATCAACTCAATCATCCATAAGCTCCATGATTAACTTCTTGCATTTTCACCCCAAGTGATCCAATAAGGCTATCACTATTCACCAATGAAGAGGAAGGGCCAAAACAAGGAAATTGCATCCAACATAATGCCTAAGAACTTAGATTTCCATGAAGCCCTAATCGATTTCAAGAACTTGCTCCAAACTCACTACAAGCATTAGGCCTAATTAGGAACCTTTTTCATATAGCTTGAAAATCATCTTAACAAGATGAAAAAATAACTCCATATTCTAACACCCTTTTCAAAGACCTAAATGATTTTCTAGGTCTTTCCTTCCCAAACTATCTTTATTGAGGGTTACTATTTTCAAGCCTATATTTAAGGGTTTCACCATACACTGAGCAGACCCATCAGGGTTTGAGTTTTGACCATGAAGAACTCATCACTAGAGCTTCCCATTGGATTTGGGCCTTCTCAATACACATGTCCTCCTCTCCACTTCCTCTTATTGAAGAAATGAATGCTTTCAATCATTCATAATGCCTTTGCAACTCACTGTAATCCCTAACCATGCAACTCTGACTTGCCTAGGGAATCACTAAAAAAATAGAAAAAAAGATGTCCAAGGCCCAAAATTATCCACACATATAGTACAAGGAGTCATCTCACCCATCCCAAGAGCTCGTACAAGTGCCACGGTGGAATGATGAGATATGACCCCATTTACAAAAACTGTCTCGTTCAGACCAGCGACAGTGCACAAAAAAAAGTATTTACAAAAGTAATGAAACAAGAAAAAACATAGTAAATAATCACATGTAGAATCAATTAATTACATAAGATTCCTCATGAAAAAGTCACAGTGCAGATTTAAATCCATTAAAACCTAAAATGTGTACAAAATGCTCAATTGTAACCAAACTTTGAATTACACAGTTTGTACACTAACTTCCAAAATTCATCCAACCCCACACATAGGTCAGGGGAGGACTTATATAGTTTACCATGACACAAATATATATTTTTCTGATAGTTATACAATGAAATTCTCAAAGATGCATAATTGCAAGAAATGTTGTCAATGTTATCAATGATAACATTGACAACTTTTATAACTTTTTTATTCTTGTGCTCTAACTTGGTCAACACACTATGAAACTTATCCAAATGCACTATTATGCCTATTAGACCTCAAAATAGCTCTCCTAGATTCTAATGATCATAAAATCCATGGTTCCACCATCCTTCAAACACTTACCTAAATTGGACAAACCATTGCTTCCTAAACATCAAATGATCTAGTTTGGTCTTCTAACCCAATCAACACACCCTAGGACCTATCTGTTAGAATAATTTAGGGATAACTGAGAGGGGGGGGGAATCAATTATCAACAACTTTAAATCTTTTGTACTTATTAACCCAGATTGATATAAATCAAATGCACATTCAGATAACACATTACACAACACATCAATTTGGTTACGGGGAAACCAAATGGTAAAAACCCCAGTGGGAATTAGTACCCACAAAGAACTATAATGTTTATAGTAATCCTTGTTAAAAGATATTTCAACCCGGTTAGGATTTTTTCATTACAATGCAGTAGTATAGTGACCTAGTTAAGGGTCTGACCCTATTAGGAGTCTTTTACAATAACCCTATTAGGGGTGGAGGACTCACTGTCCAAGTGGTGAAGGCTACAACCTTCTGGATATTTGATACACACTGTATCAACAAGATGAACTACTGCATGTGACACTGCTTGTCTGATTAGTTCCTTTTTGTGTGCTGATGCTTTAACTTCTTGTAAAGAACTACAATAATCTTCTATGTGTTCTTTGAAAGCTTCTACTTCAATATCTATATTATCAACATATGATAAATATAGCTCTGCTGCTCTAACACTCTGCTCTGCTTTTCTTATCTCTGGCTTTCACAACTCTTCTTATCACAAATGACCTTCTATAAGTACATAAACCAAGTATGAGATCATGGGACCTATTAGACAACTCTTCATAACATCCTTGTCAGCTCTACTAAATGCACAAGCATAATTACAACCGTGCAAGTACTAACTGAATAGACGCGTCGCTTCACTAAGTCGGCTTCACCAATTTAACCATAACTTTGTAATCTTCTTGAAATACATTTGGTGCCTTTAGATTAATATCAACTACTCATAACTCGTCATGAATATACACACGCATATCCTGAAGATAGGCACAACTTGATCAACACGTTACATATGTCGGCCTTAAATCGTTATTTCTCCAGAACTGTAACCGTCAATAACAAAATTACATATCTTTACTGAAACATCATATCTGAGTTTGCGTGTATGAAAATAGCATAATAAACATTTCAACAACATTTATCTATCCATGCAAGTCTTCATTTCATCATATGGATAAGCACATACAGAAGTACTGCTCTGTATTATATGTTGTCATCAATGACAAACATACAATCAATCAACTATTCAGAATCAAATCTCCAACAATCTCCCCCTTTGGCATTGATGGAAACACATGATAAAAACAACTTCTGTTCATGGTGTCTTCTTTCTTTTACAATCTTCTCAATATCCTCATCAAAGATTCATCTATACTGCTACAGTTTCATGGACTGTGTTTTATCTGTATACTCCCCCAGAGTATAAGCTCCTTGTATGTGTTCCTTGTTTAGCTCTTTGTTTGTGTTCCTTATTTTTAGTACATACTCCCCCATTGACATCAATGGAAAAGGGTGTCATAAACCATTATGCATAGGTACTACTCTAGAAGTAGAGTAGTCAACCATTCATTAGTCACATAGGACTGATGTACTTGCTGCTTTCTCTAATCAGATTTAGGAGAGGGAATGACTCCCAACTTCTCCCTTAGATACTCAAAAG
>MU226403.1:1084247-1102212 GCA_018584345.1 Thuja plicata | reverse complement strand
GCAGTAGTATAGTGACCTGGTTAAGGGTCTGACCCTGTTAGGAGTCTTTTACAATAACCCTATTAGGGGTGGAGGACTCACTATCCAAGGACTCACTGTCCAAGTGGTGAAGGCTACAACCTTCTGGATATTTGATACACAATGTATCAACAAGATGAACTGCTGCATGTGACACTGCTTGTCTAATCAGTTCCTTTTTGTGTGCCGATGCTTTAACCTCTTGTAAAGCACTACAACAATATTCTCTGTGGTCTTTGAAAGCTTCTACTTTAATATCTATATTATCAACATATGATAAATATAGCTCTGTTGCTTTAACACTCTACTCTGCTTTTCTTATCTCTGGATTTCTCAACTCTTCTTATCACAAATGACCTTCTATAAGTACATACACCAAGTATGAGATCATGGGACCTATTAGACAACTCTTCATAACATCCTTTTTGGCTCTACTAAACATGCAAGCATAATTACAACTGCGCAACTACTAACTGAATAGACGCGTCGCTTCACTAAGTCAGCTTCACCAATTTAACCATAACTTTGTAATCTTCTTGAAATACATTTGGCACCTTTAGATTAATATCAAAAACTCATAACTCATCATGAATATACACACACATATCCTAAAGATAGGCGCAACTTGATCAACACGTTACATACGTCGGCCTTCAATCGTTATTCCTCCAGAACTGTAACCGTTAATAACAGAATTACATATCTTTACTGAAACATCATATCTGAGTCTGCATGTATGAACATAGCATAATAAACATGTCAACAACATGTTTCTATCCACACAATTCTTCATGTCATCATATGGATAAGTACATACAGAAGTACTGTTGTGTATTATATGTTGTCATCAATGACAAACATACAATCAATCAACTGTTTAGAATCAAATCTCCAACACTATCTAGTCCTATTATTTCACTAGTGGCTTGGCTAAGACCAATACAAGCCAAAATATAACTAGGAGCCCTAGGTTACCATCTAGCCTTACCTAGGTGCTCCTGCACTATACTCCCCCACAAAGGAAAGTCATGTCAATCCTATGGACACAATGTCTTCAGGAATGGCCATATTCTTGAAATCTTTATCTGCAATCCATTTTGCCTCTAATTCTGGTTTGTGCTTCCACTTGATGAGGTGTTCCATGTACACCTTATATCTGGTAGTCTTCTTAACCCTTGAATCCAACACCTTGTCTTCTTTTGTTTTCATCTTGGGAGGTAAAGCCTTTGGTTCTACATCCTTTCCAACCTCTTCTCTGTTCACATCTATCTCAGTCAAAGGTCCTTTAAAATTTATCAAGTCTGCCATATTGAAAAAGGTGAGATGCTCAATTTAGTAGGTAGATCTACCTTATTGGCATTAGCCCCGTACTTGGCTAAGATCTTGCAGGGTCCCACTCTCTTCATCTTTAGTTTTGTAGGCATTCCCTTCTACAACCTAGACTTATTCAGATGTATCATAACATAATCACCTATCTCAAATTGAACATCTTTTCTCTTCTCATCTACTTTGGCCTTCAACTTTTGGGTAGACTCTAATATAGTATTCTTCACCTGCTCTTGGATCTCCTTCATGGTTTGAGTGAAGTCTTCAACATGACCACTCCTATACTTCATGGCTCTAAGATCTCTAATCTCACATACACCCCTTGGGTGCATCCCATAGACAACTTCAAATGGGCTTCTACCTATTGTTCTGTTGATATTGTCATTGTCTACATACTCTTCTTGGGAATGACCACATCCCATTTCTTCCCATACTCCTTGGTTAGGAACCTTAACAAGTTACCTAACACTTTGTTAACCACCTCAGTTTGGCCATCTGTCTGAGGATGGTAAGCTGAACTAAATGACAAGTTGGTACCCAATCTACTCCACAGTGTTTTCCAAAAATGGCTCATGAACTTAAGATCCCTATCTGATATAATACTTAGGGGTAGTCCATGGATTTGTACAATCTCCTTAAAGAACAAATGTGTAATGTTACTAGCATCATGAGTAGTCCTATAAGGGATAAAGTGACCCATTTTTCTAAATCTATCTACCACAACATAAATAATGCCATTGCCATGCTTTGTCTTAGGTAACCCTACAATGAAATCCATGCTAACACACTTCCATGGTCTATTAGGGATTGGAAAAGGTTGATACAAACCTGCATTTCTAGCTCCTCCTTTTCTTTCATGCACACTATGCATTGTTCAACATACTTGGTTACATCTCTCACCATCTTTGGCCAATCGTAAAACCTTTAAACTAACTCTAGGGTTTTGATCACACAAAAATGTCCACTCAAGCTTCCATTATGATTTTACTAAATGATATTTTCTTTCATTGAACCCTTAGGAACACACAATTGGTTCCAAAAATCCACTCTAAAAGGTAAAATCAATAAATTGACTATGAAAGTGATTTTGAAAATCAGAGCATACCTTATAGGCTTCACCAAATTCTTCATCTTCTCTATAGAGGTCTTTGAAACTCTCTATCCCAATGCTCTTCAATTGAACTTCCTGAATGGTTAGATAAATCCTTCTTAGGGCATCTGTAACCTTTTTAAATTGTCCCTTCTTGTGATTTATTGTGAATGTGAATGCTTGAAGGTATTCCATCCACTTCAAATGTCTGTTACTGATCTTCTCTTGTGTGTTTATATAGCTCAAGGCTTGGTTTTCAGTAAACACCACAAATTGTTTGGGTAACAAGTAATGTCTCCACTTCCTTAGAGACTAAACCAAAGCATATAGTTCCAAATCATAAGAAGAATATTTATTCTTAGCTTCATTTATCTTTTCACTGAAGAAGGCTACTGGCCTACCTTCTTGGCTTAACACACCCCCTATTTCCATCCCACTTGCATCACACTCCAAAGTAAATATTTGATCAAAACTAAGGAGTCTAAGGATAGGTTGTGTTGCTACTTGCTTCTTCAACATTTCAAATGCTTTCTTTGCTTGAGAAGTCCATCTGAACTTAGTATTTAGATGACCCTTAATGACGTCTAGCATTGGTGCACAAATTCTACTGAAGTCTCTTATAAACTTTCTGTAAAACTGATCTAACCCATGAAAGCTCTTGACTTCTATCCCTTTGGTTGGTGTGGGCCAATTTAGGATAGCCTCCACCTTACTTGGGTCCATCTTTAATGACCCTTGGGATACAACAAATCCCAAATACACAAGTTCTTTCCTGAAGAACTCACATTTATCAAGGTTGATTAACAACTTCTCTTCTTGAAACCTTTTAAGCACCATCTCCACATGCTTTACATGTTTTTCTATTGTCTTATTGAAGATAATTATATCATCCAGATATACTACCACAAATATCCCTGTGAAGTCCTTAAGCACTTCATTCATGAACCTCATGAATGGGCTAGGGGCATTTGAGAGGCTAAATGGCATAAATCTCCACTTATACAACCCATCAACAGTCTTAAAAGTTGTCTTCCATTCATCCCCCTCTTGGATCCTAATCTATTGGTACCCACTTTTCAAGTCTAATTTAGCAAAATACTTTTCCCCCCAAGATAGTCCATCAAATCCTCTATCCTAGGAATTGGAAATCTGTATCTAATTGTGATCCTATTAATAGCTCTAGAATTAGTACAAAGTCTCCACTTACCACCTTTCTTGGATGCTAAGACCACTAGTACGACACATGGGATGGTGCTCTTCTTGATTAGCCCTTGGTCTAAGAGCTCCTACACTTGTCTAGCCACCTCTAGGTTCTGGTCTAGAGTAAGCTTGTATGACGCCTTACTTGGAAATGATGCACTAGGTACAAATTCAATTTGATGACTTATTACTCTTATAGGAGGTAAAGTTGCAGGAGTACCATCACTGACAATATATTTGTACTTTTCAAGCATCTCTCTAATTTCCAATGACAATGGTTCTTGTTTGGGCTACTCTTATTCCTTAGGATTAAGCAATATGGAATAGCCTTCATTCCCTTCATCTTTAAGGGAATTTATGAACTCCTTTTTACTGCTCAATAAGACACTTGGGGTCTTAGGTTGTGGCTCATCTTCCTCCAACAAGGAATGTATCTTAAAAGTTCTGCTATCTTTCTTGAAAGATGGTGCAGGAGCACCCTTAAGGTCTATTGAGAGATCTTAATCAATTTTGTCTTGTAGGTTGGTTTGGCCAACCATCCATGAATAAGGAATAAAGTATAAAGTCCCTAGTGTGTGTTTGAGGTGTGGTTTATGTTTGGAAATATTAGGGTTGTGTTGTTTGATTCTAGGTGATTCTAGGTGATTCTAGGAGTCTAAGGCCTAGAAGTCAACTCAAAAGTCAAAGAGTTGACCAAAGTCCCAAATTGGGAAGATTTGTAATGTTTATTTTTTTTCTATCCATTTTAGGTCAATTGGTAAAGTTTAGAACCAATTAGGACACTCAAGATGTGAAAATTGCAATTTTGACAAAAGTTGTCAAAGTTGTCATGACAACTTTTAAAGTTGTCATGACAACATTTCCTAGATTCTAGGAATCGGCCATTAAGGTGCAAAAATATTCACCAAATGGTCCAGATAGATGGGATAGGATTATATAAGGTAAATCCAACCCTAATCTGACAGTTAGCTTTCATTTTGTACGGACTGATTACAAGGAAGGATCAATTTACAATGTAATTTTATGACAGAGCCATCATCCATCACTTTATTGGATTGAATGGACTGAATGAATGATTGGATAGTGTTTTCAATTTAGTTTCCAAGATTTTTGTGGTATTATTTTTGTAGATTGTACTTTCTAGTTAGGTTTTGTTAAATTATTTGTGTTTTGCAAGTTCACGGGCTAGTTTTGGACCAGTTATGTAAATAATGGGTTTCTTTGGAGTTCCCATGGATCAAACTCCATGAACAATTGTAATCCACTAGAGCCTTGTATATAATATATATATATATATGGCTTTTTGAGTGTGTGTGTGTGCAGGGGAAGCTCAAGAACATTCAGGCCCTAGGCAAGTGGTGAGCATTCTGGTTAGGGTATCTGAATAATGCAGCGACAATGGAGATTGCAGAGTGATTGGTATGAGCCAATAAAGGTTAGAGGAGTGTAGATGAATGTGGTATAGACCTTATGGAAGGATAATTTTAGAGGAGACTGACTGATTGGAGAAAGGAGACCAAGTTGTGAAACTAGTCTACAAGCCTTTTGAAACCCTTATTTTTAGGGGTATGGTAGAAATCCACTGTATAGACTCTACTGAGATTGGAGACCTAGAAAATATTCAAGGGGAGGAAAAACCCACATATAATATCCAATTTGTTCCTAGGGTTGTTAAGGGTTTGTGGGAGAAAGAACACCTTTTCAGTGATTTGGGGGGCTAATTGGCCTAAAAAGGCTACAAGGGCCAAAGATCTTGATTTTGGGTCTCGATTGGAAAATGGTTGAAGGATTCATTAAATTGGATCCATAGGAGTTTGGTTAGACCTAAGGGGAGTGGGAAAGCCTAACCTTAGGAACTTGACACCATTGGAGTGATAAGAGGCTTGTGAAGCCATGGTTGCAAGTAAGCTAAGAAAGAGTGAAAGGAGTTGAGTTTGAAGTTGATGGGAAGTTCCTAGGGAGTTAGAGGATTAGGAAAGAATCCTCTAGTTAAGGTATAGAAGAGACCCTAAGAGAGACCCAGTGAAGGTCTTGGAAAGATCCAAAAGGCTCTAGGAGAGGAGATCCTCATCAAATTGGTATCAGATCCATTGAAAGGCTTGGGGTATTGAATTGGTGTATGTCAGATTGGAATGAGTCCATATCTCACCATCATAGTGACCAATGCAGAGTTGGTCAAAGATTTGTCAGAGCAACAAATCAAAAATAGGCTTCTTGAAGAAGCAATAGAGGAAATGAAGATCAAGATGGAAGAAGTGGTTGAGACTGCTAGTAAGTTGAGAGAAGAAATGCATGAAAGGATAGATAAGGGAAAGAAACCAGTGGAAGAGGAAATAGAACCAGAGCCTGATCCTCTTCTACCTGAGCAACCATTCCTCAAAGCACTTAGAGAATTGAGTGGAAAGGTTCTAGAGGGCATCCCAATCTTCTCTAGAAAGATGGATACTGAAATGGTTATGGAATGGCTTGATGGAATGGAGAATCACTTCAAGTGTGATGGGATTATAGAGGCCCAAAAGGTGAAGATAGACAAATCAAGGCTAAGATGGCAAGCACTTACATGGTGGAAGTTCTTGCAGGAAGAAAGAGAGAAAGAGGGAAAGAATCCCATAAAAAATTGGAAGACAATGATGGAAAAAGTGAAGGAGTATTATCCTCCATAGGATTACGACATCCAACTGCACAAGAAGAGGCCAAATCTTAGGCAAAAAGACCTAGAAGTGTCAGCCTATACCGAAGAATTCCAAAAACTTTGTCTTAGATCAAGAATTTAGGAGACAAAAAGTATTAAAGTGGCAAGATACCTTAATGGACTAAGGTGGAACATTCAAGAAGAGCTTAGTCTCTTCACCTTGACTTCCATTCATAGTTTCTTTCAAATGGCTTTGAAGGTGGAAGAAAAACTAAAGAAAAGAGAAGATTCTAGCTCCATAGGTAGAGGAAAGGGTAGAGACAATAGAGGTGGCCACAGAGGAGGTTCAAGTGGAAGATGAAATGATAACAGGGGTCAAGGTGACTCCAGATATGTAGATTAGGGATAGGATTCAAACAATATAGGTGGATTCAGCAATAGAGGAAGGGGTTCTTATAACAGTGGTAGAGGAAGGACATGAGGTTTTGGAAGGGGTTCTCATTTCTCTTCCATGAAATGTTACAACTGTGGATAGTTGGGGCACCCTGCATACAGGTATCTAGATAAGCCAACATCCTCACAAGGAGAGAAGAGGATCAACTATGTCCAAGAGGAGGATACCACCGAGCATTCAGAGGTTAGTCTAGATTCAGAGAAAGGTGAAATTTTGATGCTTAGAAGAATACTAATTAAAGAACCCACTAAGGATGGACACAAGAAAAGAAGGGCTCTTTTCAGGGTCAAGTGCAAGATAATGGGAAAAGTATGTAAGGTGGTCATTGATTTAGGATCTATAGACAATTTTATATCAGAGGAGGCAGTAGAGAAGTTAAAGCTCACTAAAATTCCACATGAATGTCCTTAAAAAGTCACATGGTTGAATAAGGGCCAGAATATCTTAGCCAATGAACAAGTGTGGGTGGAATTTTCCATTGGAAAGTATCATGACAAGATACTATGTGACATTTTTCCAATGGATGCTTGCCATCTATTGCTTGGAAGACCATGGCAGTATGACAGAGATGCAGTCCATAATGGGAAAGACAACAAGTACACTTTTAAGAAAAATGGAATCACTTACAAAATACAATCCATACTGGAAGAGGATACAATGGAGAAGGAAGAATCTAATGCCATGTTATTGAGTGGAAAATAATTCTAAGGGATATGAAAGAAGAAGAAGTTGGTTATGCAATCTTGCTAAAGCCAAAGGAGGAGGAGACTCATGATAAGGCACCTCTACCACAGGAGGTAAGAGAACTATTAGACCAGTTCAAGGACATAATTTGTGAGGGTACACCAGCCACCCTTCCACCAAAGAGGGAGATAAGTCATCAAATTGACTTCATACCAGGAGCATCTTTTCCAAACAAGGCTGCATACAAGATGACACTAGAGCAAAACAAGGAGATAGCCAGACAAGTCCAAGAGCTTTTGGACCAAGGGTTGATAAGTAAGAGCATTAGCCCATGTGTTGTCCTAGTGTTGTTGGCTCCTAAGAAGGGAGGTAAGTGGAAGATGTGTACTAATTCTAGGGCAATAAATAGGATAACTATCAAGTATAGATTTCCAATTCCTAGAATAGAAGACTTGATGGATTTCTTGGGGGGTGCTAAGTACTTCTCTAAAATTGATTTGAAGAGTGGGTACTACCAAATTAGGATGAAAGAGGGTGATGAGTGGAAGTCTACATTTAAGACTGCAGAGGGGTTGTATGAATGGTTAGTGATGCCCTTTGGGCTTACCAATGCACCAAGCACCTTTATGAGGGTGATGAATGAAGTCTTGAAGGACTATATAGGAGTTTTTGTAGTTATCTATTGAGATGAAATCCTCATTTTCAGTAAAACTAAAGAGGATCAAATGAGAAACTTGGAGTTAGTTTTGAAGAAGTTGCAGGAAGAGAAACTCACCATAAACCTTGAGAAGAGTGAGTTCATGAAAGAAGAGCTAGTCTACCTTGGCTTTGTGGTTTCCAAGGGTGACTTAAAAATGGATAAGGAGAAGGTAGAGGCCATATTGAGCTGGCCTACTCCTAAGATAGGGACTGAAGTTAGGAGCTTCCATGGGTTAGCCCAATTCTATAGGAAGTTCATTAGGAGATTCAGTGAGACCTGTGCTCCAGTACTAGAGACTATAAAAGGAGGGTTGAAAACAAAATCTGTGTGGAAAAAGGCAGCTAATGATGGATTTGAGAGATTGAAGAAAGAAGTGGCTACTCAGCCTATATTTCTATTACCAAGATTTGATAAACCATTCATTATGGAGTATGATTCAAGTAGCATTACAGTGGGAGTTGTCTTAAGTCAGGAAGGCAGGCATGTGGCCTTTTTCAGTGAAAGGCTAAATGAGGCTAAGTCTAGGTACTCTTCCTATGACTTGGAGCTATATTCTCTTGTACAAGCCTTAAAGAAGTGGAGGCATTATCTTTTTCCCAAAGAGTTTGTTGTCTTCACAGACAACCAAGCAGTGAGTTACATAAACACTCAAGACAAGCTTAGCTTGAGACACATCAAGTGGATGGAATTCCTACAGTCTTGCACCTTTACCATCAAACATAAGAAGGGAGTGAAAAATAAATTTGCAGATGCCCTTAGTAGAAGACTACTTACCATTCAAGAGATTCAGTTGCAAAGTACAGGGGTTGAAGGTTTTAAGGACCTATATGAGGAAGATTCAAATTTCTCAGAGATATATAAGGTGTGTCAGAATATTGAGAATCACTTTCATAGTGAGTTTGCAGAGTATACATTGCACAATGGGTTGCTATTCAAAGGAAAGAAAATATGTGTTCTAAGAGGCTCTATGAGGGATAACCTTATATAGGAGAAGCATAATGGAAGCCTAAGTTGACACTTTGGATTGAATAAGACATTGGACTTAGTAGAGCGATTCTATTGGTGGCCAAAGATGCAAAAGGAAGTAAGAAGGTATGTGGAGCAGTGTGGCATATGTTAGAAGGCTAAAGGAACTTCATCTAATGTAGGACTTTACCATCCATTACCCATCCCAAGTAGACCTTGGGAATGCATAAGTATGGACTTCATAGTGGGGTTACCTAGAACTCCAACTGGTTTAGACAGTGTATTTGTAGTAGTAGATAGGCTTAGTAAAATGAGCCACTTCATACCATGTAAAAAAACACATGATGCCATCCATATTGCCTACTTTTTTTTCAAAGAAGTAGTAAGGATTCATGGCATAACAATGAGCATTGTTGCAGATAGGGATGTAAAGTTCATGGGTCACTTTTGGAAGACCCTATGGAAGAGATTAGGTACAAACTTATCTCATGGATCTGCCTATCATCCTCAAATGGATGGGCATGCTAGCGTAATCAACAAGGTACTTGGAAAATTCCTTAGATGTTTGACCAAGGAGTATGGACAAGGTTGGGAACAAGTTATCCCACATGCAGAATTTGCCTACAATGACAGTACCAATAGAGTTACAGGGAAGATCCCATTTGAGATTGTGTATGGGGCACATCTAAGGGGTGTGATGGAACTTAGAGAACTCAAAGGATATGAGGGAGTTAGTGAGCATGCTGATGATTTTTCACAATCAATGAAGGAAGTTCATGAGAAAGTGCAAAATATCTTGATGGAGGCAAATCAAAGGTTGAAGGAAAAGAAGATGAGGGGAGAAGAGAATTGCAGTTTGAAGTGGGTGAACTAGTCATGGTGTTCCTAAATAAGGAAATATTACAAAAAGGGATACCCAGCAAGCTACAAATGAAATGAATTGGACCTTGTAAGATATTGGCAAAGTATGGACCTAATGCATACAAGGTAGAGTTGCCCAAAGAGATGTCAATTTCTCCAATATTCAATTTGAAAGATTTGATCAAATATAAGGGACCAGAGATGGATGAGATGCAGTATAGAATAGAGGTACATAAGGACATGGGAGTATTAAAGACTCTAGAATAGGACAAACCACAAGTTGAGAAGATATTGGATTCAAGGGTGAAAAAGAAAACAAGACATAAGATCTACATGGAGCATCTAGTGAAGTAGAAGCAACAACCAGAGTTAGAAGCCACTTGGATAGATGAAATTGATTTCAAGAAACATGGAATTAGTGAGGATTTCCAGCCACCAAAAGTTCCTAAACTTGCTTGTTGCAGGGGGAGAGTATGGTGCAGCAGCACCCTTAAGGTCTATTGAGAGATCTTAATTGATTTTGGCTTGTAGGTTGGTTTGGACAACAATCCATGAATAAGGACTAAAGTATAAATTCCCTAGTGTGTGTTAGAGGTGTGGTTTATGTTTGGAAAGATTAGGGTTGTGTTGTTTGAGTCTAGGTGATTCTAGGAGTCTAAGGCCTAGAAGTCAACTCAAAAGTCAAAGAGTTGACCAAAGTCCCAAATTGGGAAGATTTGTAATGTTTAGTTTTTTTCTATCCATTTGAGGTCAATTGGTAAATTTTGGAACCAATTAGGACACTCAAGATGTGAAAATTGCAATTTTGACAAAAGTTGTCAAAGTTGTCATGACAAAATTTCCTAGATTCTAGGAATCAGCCATTAAGGTGCCCAAATCCAAACCAAATGGTCCAGATAGATTGTATAGGAGTATATAAGGTAGATCCAACCCTAATCTGACAGTTAGCTTTCATTTTGTACAGACAAATTACAAGGAAGGATCAATTTACAGTGTAATTTTGTGAAAGATCCATCATCCATAACTTTATTGGATTGAATGGACTGAATGAATGATTGGATAGTGTTTTAAATTTAGTTTCCAAGCCTTGTGTGGTATTATTTTGGTAGATTTTACTTTATGGTTAGGTTTTGTTAAATTATTTGTGTTTTGCAAGTTCACTGGCAAGTTTTGGTCCAGTTATGTAAATAATGGGTTTCTTCAGAGTTCCCATGGATCAAACTCCATGAATAATTGGAATCCACTAGAGCCTTTTATATATTTTATATATATGGATTTTGGATTCTATGTGTGCAGGGGAAGCTCAAGAACATTCAGGCCCTAGGTGAGTGGCGAGCATTCTGGTTAGGGTATCTGAATAATGCAGTGGCAGTGGAGATTGCAGAGTGATTGGTATGAGCCAATAAAAGTTAGAGGAGGTAGAGGCATGTGGTTTAGACCTTCTTATGGAAGGATAATTTTAGAGGAGACCAATTGATTGGAGAAAGAAGACCAAGTTTTGAAACTAGTCTACATGCCTTTTGAAACCCTTGTTTTTAGGGGTTTGGTAGAAATCCACTGTACGGACTCTACTGAGACTTGAGACCTATAAAATATTCAAGGGGAGGAAAAACCTAGATATAATATCCAATTTTTTTCTAGGTTTGTTAAGGTTTTGTGGGAGCAAGAACACCTTTTCAATGATTTGGAGGGCTAATAGGCCTAAAAAGGCTACAAGGGCCAAAGATCTTGATTTTGGGTCTCGATTGGAAAATGGTTGAAGGATTCATCAAATTGGATCCATAGGAGTTTTATTAGACCTAAGAGGAGTGGGAAAGCCTAACCTTAGTAATTTGAAACCATTGGAGTGATAGGAGGCTTGTGAAGCCATGGTTGCAAGTAATCTAAGAAAGAGTGAAAGGAGTTGAGTTTGAAGTTGATGGGAATTTCCTAGGGAGTTAGAGGATTAGGAAAGATTCCTCTAGTTAGGGTATAGAAGAGACCCTAAGAGAGACCCAGTGAAGGTCTTGGAAAGAGCCAAAAGGATCTAGGAGAGGAGCTCCTCATCAAAAGATATGGAGTTCTCTTTCCCATCATACACTGCACCCCTGTCATATTTCCAAGGCCTTCCTAGGAGTAGATGACATGCATACATAAGAAGCACATCACATAGTAACTTGTCCTTGTACACTGCAATAGAAAACTCCACCCAAGTCTGCTCATTCACCAACACACTTTGGCCCTTGTTCAACCATATCACTTTGTAAGGATTGACATGAGGAACCTTTGTCAACTTGAGTTTATTGACAACTTCCTCTGATATAATGTTTTCTATGGAGCCTAAATCCACTATCACTTTGCAGACTTTACCAACTATGTTACATCTAATCCTAACTTGGTCTCATCCTTAACTGGTTGTCTAATTAGAACCCTTCTGAACATCAATTTCTCTCCCATCTCTGATTCAATGTGATCAACCTCTAGTGCTTTGATACTTGTTGTGTCCTCTTGAGCATATGCAATCCTCTTGCTATTGTTAGAAGAAGTGGGCTTATTCGGGCACCTATAGGTAGGGTGACCCAATTGGCCACAATTGTAACATTTCATACTTGCCAAGTACGAGTTGCTTCTTCCTGAACCCCTTCCTCTACTAGATCCTCCTTAATCACCTCTTCCTCTGGTATAACCCCCTCTTGGAGTAACTTCATTACCATGCTCTGTCAATTTGACTCTCCCTATTTTATTTGTTCATTACCTTTTCCTTGATAACCACTTCTATGACCCCCTTGGTCTCTACCTCTACCTCTACCTCTGAGATTAGAGTCTCCTTTCTTCTTGTTCATCTCTTCTACATTAAGAGTTAATAGGTGGCACTTATGAATAGTGGTTGGAGTCCAAAAACTTATCTCCTCTTGGATGTTCCACTTTAGAGCACCCAAGTATCTAGCTACCTTGATAGGTTTCTCTTCTTGAATCTTAAACCTAAGGCATAACTTACAAAATTCCTTTGTATAAGAGGCCACATCCAAGTCCTTTTTTTTCAGACCTTGTCTCTTTCTATGAAGTTGAATTTCATAGTCCTCTGGAAGATAGTTCTCCTTTACCTTGGTCACCATGGCATTCCAGTTAGCTATAGGTTTCTTACCATCCTAACCATTTCATCTTGTATATACTTCCACCATCTCAATGCTGATCCTCTGGGCCTTGACTTTTCCACTTTGATTTTTTGTTCCTCTGTGACACCTTCACATTCAAAATGGTTTTCCATCCCCTCAATCCATTCCACCACTGCTTCAATATCCATTTCCCCACTAAATAGTGGTACTACTTCTAATGCCTTTCCTCCTAGGGATTTGATGGCTTTCAAGAATGGTTCCTCATTCAAAGGAGGGTCTGGTTCAGGGATGATATCTTCCTCAGCAATTTTTTTTCCTTTGTCACTACTTTCACCTTCTTTTCTTTTATCTTTGGCATCAATTACTTCTTGTATTTTTATCCTCATTTCATGTAGGGCCTCTTCAAGGATTCTTTTCTTCTCCTTTTTCTCACCCATCTCCTTAGCTAACTCTACATTTGTCACCATATTGATCTCCCCTACTAATTCACTAGTATATAGAGACATACACTAACTTCCCAAATATTTAACTCACTCTGATACCAATCTGATGTAATGAAAATTCTTGCTCACAACCCTATCTTCTCCTAGGGTGTCCTATAGGAAACTTCTCTAGCCTATTAAGGTTCTTAACTAACCCTAATTTTCTAAGGATTCCCTACTCAAACCCTTCACCTATTCAACTTGTCAACACCATTTAGGAAATCAACTCAATCATCCATAAGCTCCATGATTAAATTCTTGCATTTTAACCCCAAGTGATCCAATAAGGCTATCACTACTCACCAATGGAGAGAAAGGGCCAAAACAAGGCAATTGCATCCAACACAATTCCTAACAACTTATATTTTCATCAAACCCTAATCGAGTTCAAGAACTTGCTCCAAACTCACTAAAACAAGGCTACAAGCATTAGGCCTAATTAAGCACCTTTTTGCATATAATGTGAAAATATTCCTAACAAGATGAAAAACTAACTCAAGATTCTGACACCCTTTTCGAAGGCCTAAACAATTTTCTAGGTTTTTCCTTCCCAAACTATTTGTACAGAGGGTTACTATTTTTCAAGTCTATATTTAAGGGTTTCACCATACACTAAGAGCACCCACCAGGGTTTGAGTTTTGACCATGAAGAAGTAATCACCAAAGCTTCCCATTGGATTTTGGGCTTCTCTATACACATGTCCTCCTCTCCACATCCTCTGATTGAAGCAACCAATGCTTTCAATCATTCATATTGCCTTTGCAAGTCACTGTGATCCCTAGCCATGCAACTCTAGCTCGCCTAGGGCATCATGACAAAAATAGAAAAAAAGATTTCCAAGGCCCAAAATTATCTGCACATATAGTAAAAGGAGTCACCTCACCCATCTCAAGAGCTCGTACAAGTGCCATGGTGGAATTATGAGCTATGACCCCATTTGCAAAAACTGTCTGGTTCAAAATAGCGACAATGCACAAAACAAAAGTATATACAAAAGAAATGAAACCAAAAAAAAAACACTAACTAATGACATGTAGAATCAATTAGTTACATAAGCTTCCTCATGCAAAAGTCACAGTGTAGAGTTCAATCCATTAAAACCTAAAATGTGTACAAAATGCTTAACTGTAACCAAACTTTCAATTACATAGTCTGTACACTGACTTCCAAACTTCATCCAACCCCACACACAGGTCGGGGGAGGCCTTATATAGTTTACCATGGCACAAATCCAACTATTTCCGATAGTTATACAACCAAATTCTTGAAGATGCATAATTGTAAGAAATGTTGTCAATGTCGTCAATAACAACATTGCTAGCTTTTATAAGTTTTTGATTCTTGCACTCTAACTTGGTCAACACACTATGAAACTTATCCAAATGCACTATTATACCTATTAGACCTCAAAATATCTCTCCTAGATTTTAATAAGCATAAAATCCATGGTTCCCCCATTCTTGGAACACTTACCTAAATTGGACAAACCATTGCTTCCTAAACATCAAATGATCTAGTTTGGTCTTCTAACCCAATCAACACACCCTAGGACCTATCTAGTCCTATTATTTCACTAGTGGCTTGGATAAGACCACTACAAGCCAAAATATAACTAGGAGCCCTAGTTTACCATCTACCCTTACCTAGGTGCTCCTATACCATTGCTACTTTGGTAGTGAGCCTCTGTATGCAATTCTGGAGTAGTGACCTCCTATTTGTATTGTAAGACAGTGAGCCTTCATATCTATTTTCATTGTTGTATTGATAGTGATCCTTTGGTTGATACTATAGATAAATGAGCTCCTAATATTTTTTAATAAGATTATATAATTTAGTGAATTATCATTATGGGAAAGTGAACGACATGGAATTTTCCTAGTTTGGGTTTTCCACGTATAAATCTTCATGTTCTTGTGTTGCGGGTTTTGTTCTTTACTTACATATTGTTCCAGTTGGTGATTACTCAAGTTAGTTGTTGGAGTTTTTTCTATGCTTATTCACCCCGTCTCTCAAAATCTAGAGTGTGTTTATCAATTTTTATTAGATCAAGGTTCCTCTAGTAGAAGATTAACCACTTGAGGAAGATCAGGGATGGTGCAGAATCTACACTTTCAAGCGCCGATATTTGATGACACAAACTTCTGCTATTGGAAGGACAAGATGGAGGCCTATCTTGAAACATTACAGAATGGTATTTGAGAGGTAATTAGGACTTTATTTTATCCTCCTTTTTGCAGACCTTTGACTACTGAAGAAAAAATACAAAAATAAGCAAATGGAAAAGCAAGAGCAATCCTTTTAAGTAGTCTATGTGATACAATTTTTGGAAAATTGAAAGGTTTGAAAGGTGCAAAAGAGATCTGGGATAATCTAGTTCTAGTTTATGATGGATACTTAAAGATAAAACAAGAAAGACAGATGAATCTCAAATAGAAGTATGAAGTTTTGATAAATCTAAAGATGAGACTATTGAGAGCTACATTTACAGAGTTACTAATGTTTCTAATGGAATCAGAGCTTTCAATTCACATCTAGAAGACACATATGTTATAATCAAGATCCAATTAACCCTACCAAGTGATTTCATACAAATGATATGTTCAATAAGGGGGAGAAATGATCTAAGTCAATATTCCACTGATCATATCATTGGGTCACTTTCTGCATTTGACCTTGCAAAAGTTGAAAGAGAAAAGAGAGAGAGATTGTATTTAGAGCAGTTGAAGATGCTGAAATAGAGACATTCAAGATGCCAAAGGATGATGAAGAATATATTTCAATAAGATTCAAGCAAGGTAAAAATAGATAAAAAAGGTAAGTTACCTCTTAAGTGTTTCATTTGTGGAAGGTTAAGACATTTTTCTAGTGATTACAAGTATAAGGATTATCATAGTGATTCAAAAGATGAAGATAGAAAAGCCAATCAAAAGAAAGGAGATTTAAAAAGAAATTTAATTTAAAATGTTGAGGTAAAAAGAGATTTTATTTCTATTAACCAACTGATATTCACATGATGAGATGATGATGAAGACCAAGATCAGAGGTATACAAAGTTGTAGAATACTCTTAGATCATTTGTTATTTTGTCATTGATGTCAAACAATTGATTTCTGATCCATATTGAGCTGCCATATCATCTGGACTGAACTACAAGTTGAGGAAGACAAGGAAATAGAGCAAGTGTTGAAGAACTTAACTGGGAAAATAATACAGATTAGACAATAATTCAGTGATAATTGGTATAATTGTTTTCTACACTATTTTCATGATGACATAGTCGGTAACACAATTTAGTCAAGTTGGTAAAGGAAATGAATGAGACTACCAAGTATGAGAAGTTAGTCAGTAATATAAGTAAAGGGAGTAGTCGGTAAAGGAAGAAGAACCAAGCACCAAGAAAGAATAGTCACCGAGTGGAAATTCTATTCGGTCATAGTTACCAAGTACCAAATTCATGCAAAGGCACCGAGCATTGTTAGTTACCGAGCAGTGAAGTTCATGTTACTGAGTCATAAAGTTAGTAACCGAACAAGGAACAGTCATTGGAAGTTAATGATAAGATCAAATCTTAGAAAGATCATGATGAGCTGGAATATTCCACAAGGAAGGAAGAAGTTTGTTACAAGATCCATGAACCAAAGAAATCAAGATGAAGATCAAAGGTAGAGATTAAGTGGCTAAACATATGTTGTGAGTCCCAAGAAGGGAACAAGTCCCAAGGTAAAAGTCAGGCAGTTTACTGAGTGGCAAGAAATCATAAGGTTGATTGAATGACTGAGATCGAATTGTGGGAAACCTAAACAAGGAGATTAAGAGGAAAAATATTGTTTATAAAAATGAAGTTACACGAATGAGAAGAAAGTTGCTGGTTGTTTAATGAGAAGAAAGGAAAAAGGTTGACAGAAGAGAAGTCACCGAGTGATACAGAGAAAGGAAGAAGACTAAACTTTGAACTATGAATAGAGATTATGAATGATAATGAATGATTGATGGAAGAGTTATTGAAGAAGTAATGAGGTACTGAATCCAATAGACCAAGTGAGCAGAAAAGGATCTGATCAAGAAAAAGGTAGAAGACAGTTGCTACATTAATAGATCAAGTTTAATTGTATGTTTCATATTTGTATCTGAAAAATCTCTTAACTGAGTGGATATAGCTATCCTATTGTAAACCTTAGAAATAGGTGATACTCTAACAGAGTGGTTTAAGTCCTTTCATTAGGCCACTTTTAACAGAGTGAAGATCCTAACAGATCTGAGGGAAATCCCTTGACCGGGTCACATTTAACAATGTGCTTTGTAATCTTTAATAGGATTGGCTCCTAACCAAGCATACTTCAGAAGAGTATTTTATTTGTGGGTGACAAGTCCCATGGAGGTTTTTCCCAATTTGGGTTTCCTCATTAAATCTGGTGTTAATGTGTCATTATCTTATGTGGATGATATGTGTTAATGA
>MU226403.1:1038320-1077917 GCA_018584345.1 Thuja plicata | reverse complement strand
CCCCCCCCCCCCCCTCTCTTTGGACCAAAAAGTTCATGGAAGAATAATTTTTTGAAGATGAAGATACTAATGAAATAATTGAGGAATCTTTATTTTTTGTCATTTCTCAAAAAAGAGATCATATTATTCTGCATGCTAAAGTTGTTGTAGATGTATGGATCATAGATTTTGGATGTTCAAATCATATGATAGGAGATAAAAGAAGATTTGTCAAGTTTGAAGATTATGATGGTGGAGTAATCAGATTTGTAGGACAAGGAAGTTCTCAAATCAAATGATTGTACTATTGGAAAGAAACATAATGGTAAAAGGGTTGAAAAAGGTTTCAAGACTGCTGGTAACATCTATTATATTAAAGGCAACTATGAGAATCTATCTTTTCTAACTCAATACAATTGTAGATGGGGAGATGATGTATAAATAGAATTTAACCAAGACAAAGTGGAATCCACTGTGTCAAAGGGTAGTGAGGATAGAAAGTTTGAATTAAAATATATTGTGAAGGTTGAATGAATTATGGTAGAGAAGAAACAAGAAGAAAACTATAAGGACATGGTAAACCAGAAGCGAATAGAGGATCAAAAGCACAAGAAGATAGAAAGGAATTTTACTAGTTTATAGTAGACTAGAAGCAAGAGGAAGAGAATAAGGAAATGATTGACAAGAATCAAGAGGAAGATAAAAAAAAGGATATGGTAAATCAGGAGCATATGGTAGAAGACAAGAAGAATATAGAAGATCAAAAGTAGGCTAAAGACAGAAAGAACATGGTTAACCAGAAGTAGTTGGAAGTCAAGAACCTAGTAGACCAGAAGAAGAAGAAGAAGAAGAAGAAGAATTTTATACAGGAAAATGATATAAAGAGGATGAAGAATTAGAGATTCCCTTCTATTCTTTCCAGGTACTCTTGTTTTGATGGTATTTACTTTTATTGCAAAACTATAGGACACATACTTAATGAGTGTAGAAGTTTAAGAAGGAATTATATTTTCAATGGAAGATGCTTTCATTGCAATATGTTAGGGAATAGGGCAATTCATTGTAGAAGTAAATAAAATTATAGTAGAATGAATGTGAAAAAAGATGTCAATAACTTCAATGGATACTGCTATGGTTGCAATAGATATGAACACAAAAAAATTGAATGTAGTATAAATATCAATGTCAAGAATAATAAAATTGATAAAATGAAAAAGGATGTTTTGATTTCTATAAATGTAACAAGATAAGACATATTGCAAGGTTTTGTAAGTATGTTCTATTTTTCTATAGATGTAACATGACAAGAGATATTGCTAAGTTCTACATGAATGTTGAATAGCATGGTGATTGTTTGATGGTTTCAGAAGACTCAAAAGAATGGAAGAAGATATATTTGTGGGTGCCAGCAAGAAGTTGAGTCCACTTTTTGGGCAAAGAGTGGAAGTGTTTTCTCTTTTTTTCAAATTTGATGTCACTTTATGTCAAAATTTGAGGCACTTAGAGATTGAATCTAGAAATACTTCACTAATAGAAAATGTAGTGCTCGGAGTCTACTTTTCAATTATGCAATCTATTTAAATACCCACATGATAGAAAGTTTTTTTAGTAGGCATGTTTAAAAACTAATTTTTCAAAATGCCTCTTTTAGGACCATACCACACACGTGTACGACCACCATATTTTGACCTATATAAATGAATTTTTGTGAATCCTTCTGGGGAAAGATACCTAAGACACCAAATATTGATGAGAATATTTTTTCTTTTTTTTTCAATTGAATATTTTTTTTTAATTAATTTTTAATTGACTATAAAATATATTTTTGAAACCTCTGGTGTACGACCACCATAATTTGATGAAAAATTCACATTTTTTCAATTTTTTTTATTTTTTTTTATCTTCAAGGAAATTCTATGTAGATTGATGTCACATAAATTATTTTTAAAGAAAATGTAAAAATAAAAAAGTTATGAAATTTTTAGTGAACCTTACTATTTTAAGTTTAGGTACCACTTTTGATTAATAAATATTATAAAAATAGTAAAATTGATCATATCAGTATAAAATTGATATTTTAGAAATCTAGATAGTAATTTCTCTAATGGGTTTTCATTTCGTCAAAAAATTTGATAAGGAAGACCCTCAAAACATTACGGCAAGACAAAAATCTAGTATTCAAATGCCTTAGCCATTATTTTGGAGGTGCAAGCATAGGCTTGGTCACACCAAGCCTATCCCGAACCGAAATCCAATGCAAAGGGTGGCCTTGTAAATTTGAAATTTAAAAAATGGACACATGTTTAAAAATGTGTACCAATTTCTTAAATATAATAAATCGACATAGAAAAATACATTTCTTTAAAAAAAAAAATTAAAAAATGGGCACCTGTTTTGAAAAAAAATGTGTACCCATTTTAAAAAATGGGTACCTGTTTTAAAAAAAATGGGCACCCATTTTAAAAATTTTGGATCGGATGTTCGAGCCTAAGACGGGTGCCCATTTTTTTCAAAACGGGCGCCCGTTTCTAGCTGCATTGTTTCAAGTCCACAAGACTTCCGCCAAATTGGCACCCAAATTCTTGCACTTACCCTTGTACTAGAATAAAAAGGGTTTTTCTAATGGTATTCCAACATTCATTTTAGGTGTTGTTTCCTCCTCTATTAAATGTCTCAGACTGTATAGTCTGAGGGGGACTATTACTCTATTTTCTCCCTCAATACTAGATGTTGTGTATCTTCTCAACAGGGAAGTAAGGTATGAATACTTCTTTGAAGATAAGATTGGTGTTTTGTGGTTCAAAAAGGTATTTTTTTTGTTGATGGTGTTATAGTATTTTCTTTCTAAGATATATTCAAGTGTGGATTGGAGATATGATGTGTCTATTATATCACAAATTAAGAAACATTTGAATGATAGCACTATTAATTATAAAGTCTTCTTGATGAATTTATAAGTATAGGGAGCTAGTCTCTACTAAAGTCGATGATTGGTTAAAGATGAATAATATTTACTGCTATATAGAAAAGATTGGGTCTAAAGGTTTTTGGATGAATCTGTTTGATGTTGCAAGGAATAAAGATGTGGGAGATCTAGATAAAAATAAAGATAAGGATAAGATAATAAGAAACATTTATTCAAAGAGATACTTTTCTCTAGTGATTGATCTTACTTCAGAAAAGCTTCATCATTTGATCATAATTGTTTCAAGTTTCTCTAAAAATTCTTTGGGTTGTTTCCCATTTCTTTGTTTAGCTTAAGTGCATCAAGATCGTGCATTTGTCCAATGGGAGATTTATAACTTATTTTAAATTTAGAATAATGTTGGTGTTAGGTTATCAAAGTTGTACAATGGTAGATCCATTCTTGATCTTTTTCCTTGATGGAAAGGGGGGGAAATAATTTTTCTTATAGTAAGGGGAATTAACATTTTTCATAGTTTTTTCCATCAATGACAAAGATGGATATTGTTAGAAATATATGATTGTTGGTTTTTGTCATTTATGTCAAACATAATGTTCCTAGTGTTCTAGAGGAGTTTGAGTTCGTGTTCGCTCAATATTTGTGGTCTGAAAGTTTTCTATTCTTAGTCATGTGGGTTTTCATACTGAACCTACATTGTAGTCAAATATAGGTATGTATACTATATAGATTTAGAACAGTGGAATATATGTATGTATCCTGTATGGTTTCAAGATAATGCAAGACATGTATGTATCTTGTATGGTTTCAGAACAGTATAAGACAGGTATGTGTCATGTGATCATATAAAGAAGGAGTTTTACAATGCCTCTATGTTATACTTGTTACTAATTTTACACACAACTCAAATTGGAAGATATTATCTAGTGTTGGTTCATTTAAAGTAAAAGGTTTATTTCATTCCGTTACCTTGCCTAAGTTATTTGCATGTGGTTGAATCAAATAAATTTTTTATTTCATTAATCAAATTTCATTTACAAAATAAAAGGTTCAGTTATTATGCAATTCTATTATAAATGAAAAATCATTTTTCCTTTAAAGTACAATAGATTCATGATTTACAAATGAAAGGATTTATCATCTAATAATGTATAGATAATTTACAAATGTTTCATTTCTTTACAGACGAAATAATGTACAACTAAGATACAAGTTGCAAAAAGAAAGTTGCAAGTACATTACAATTTTATTTGAATGAGAACAAAAATAAGAACCCACATAAGCCATGGGATAGCTCCAAAAAATTATGCAAAAGAAAGATATACAAGTACAAAAGTCAATATTTAGAGAATGGGTAAAGATCTTCCATTGCCTATGGTAATAAAGGAGTATGGTTGCATCATGGATCAGCTGGTTAAAGAAGTGGTCTCACATCTGCAATGCACCTGCAAGGTTGGTGAAAATAGTGTCAGTCTAAAGACATAGAAATGAAGGGTCTTGATCCTATCCCTAAAGATCAACTAGCTATACAAGCATACTTTTAGTTGAACACCAATATGGAAAAATCAGAAAAAGAAAGTGAATGCACTAATTTGGACTAAATATTTTTTAACTACCTAATTTGTGTCATGTACAGTTACAGGGATGCAAATTAATGTTTTGAACTATCAAAGGGGCATATTTTAAAAACATGAAACTTTTTAGATAAATATTTATCACCAAAGAGGTACAAACTGAGCATTATTGATATAAATTATTAAAGGGACATATCATTTTTATGTGAAACCTTCTAGTTCATAATTGTAGGGTTAAATATGATACAGTCTCAATGAAAAAATGTTAATGATGGACAATAATACAAATCAAGGCACACATACAATGAGATCATGAAGTTACAGGGCAGGCAAGTTTGAGGGAACAAATCTGGTTTTAATGAAAGATAACACTCTTCATATATTAAAATTAGGCCAACTACATTATTGATATAAAAAGATAGGCTACAAGACATTTAAAGAAACAATAGAGATTATGTCTACATAATGTGAATCTAATTCCTCATAGATATAATACTTATTCCAAATGATCAGTCAACGAAAGACTGTGAATCTAATCCCATAAAGCATTAATGGAGAAATCAAATGATAGCTACTATAAAAGACATAATGCATTATTGTAATAAAACATAAGGAAAAGTACAAAGAATACTTCAAGATATCAAAATAATGAACAGTGACGAGTCATTCTTTTCATAAAAAAGTAGGGATAATGAGCATGAAAATCATAGGAGTTTGAGTCACAATATTATCAAGTTGGATCAAAACAAAAAATACAATGATGACATACAATATTAAAGAGCATTTACATTCATTTTCTATAATATAAGCTCAAAATAATGGAAAATGCATACTACAGATAGTGTTGTTGGTAGTGCACAACAATGATTAGCATATACAAAATTTTCAAGACCAATACACAACAATGATTAACATGAAAGAGGAAGGATAAAAATGATGTTATTAGAATTCCAATTTCATGTGTAAAATGAAAAAAAGTGATATATTACAAGAGACCAATATGTACATCTATAGAAGGCATCAACATGTCACTGTATTAAAAATAAGAGGTAAAATGATCAACTTGAAAGATAGATTCAACCTAGAATATGATAGTCAATGAATAGTGAATAGTAAAATGTTATATATAGTCACTAGTAATCAGTTATAATACATGCATAATGCTACCTAAGAATCTCAAACATCAAATATATGTCAGAGGAGTATATGATAGCATAATGGAAAAGTATGCTAATCAAAGTGAAGCAAATGCCACCGTTAAGAACATATGCTGATAGTAGAAGTAATGAACAATAAAGAACATATATGAAGAATAGTTCTATAGGTTATAGAAACAACAATAGAAATAATATTCCTAGAGTAGGAACTTGAATAATTTATGTATATGGTGAAAATGGGGCACCAAGATGTGTAATTAAGATAGGTGCTAGGATGCAAATCCACTCCACTTTCACCAGATACAAATCTCAATAGGGGGCCACAAGGGAAAGAAGGAGATCTCTCGAGCCAAACCCCTAATAAGATCTAAGCTATATTAGCACAAAACAAATGATGTAGGGGTACTAATGCAAAGCTAGGATCTAACCAAGTGCTAAGAAGAAATATTCCTTTTTCTATGAGTCAAATATGTTCAAATAAGAAAGCAAGTATAATGATAAGACTAATGGAATAGCTCAGATATTCTATGGAAATTCTCAAAATAAAGGAGAGAATGATAAATCACCTTATAAATGCTTGGAATGTGTGTTCAAACTCAGATCCACAATTCTTCTCATGAAATAGCTCAAAAACCCGAACATGACCAGATCTAGAACTCGAAACCCGATATCTACAAGACCCAAAAATATTTCTGGCTAAGGAATATAATGACATGGAGGGTGGATGGTGACATGAAGAAAATCCACCAAGGATCACCATCCACCTAGGACTAGGCTAACCTCAACCTAGTCCAGGACTAGAAAACTGAACTGGAACTTTGGATTAGAACAGGAACTATCAAATCTACAATCACAAATTGTATCTTCTCTATCTGGGGTAGGTCAACCTTGGTCTGCACCTGATTATTGATAGAATAAAGAATCAATCTCAGATATATAATCTTCTTCCAAAAGGGTATCTAAATCTATACTTAAATATGTCCTTCCATAACCTACAAATCTTAAAAAGGGTGTGCATGGGTAACTATATAGGGGTTTGCCTTAGTCAACCCCTCATTTTAGTGATTTTCACCTCCATGAATAACTGTTAGTAAATATTTTTGTGTGTGTAGTGCTCATTAATATAGAATGAAAATCTAGAATGTTTAGAGCAAAGTATGTAAATGTCAAGATCTAACCCTTGAGAGTGAAACCCTAGCATGCACATGTAAATTTGTATATAAAAATGAAGCAACAATACATAGATATAAATATATAATGGAAATAATACCAAGCCCACAAGTATAAATTACTCCAAGACACCTTCAAAATCCATTTTCTACCCCATGTTGATGTCTTGAATACTTGAATGCTTGATTAGGAGAAGAATGAAAAGTGAAGAACTCTCTTGCTTCATTGGATGTTTCCAAGCTTTCTTGTTTCCACCTTGCAATTGAACTATGTAAAATTGAGATGTTCACATGATATTTCCCACATAAATTTCATTAAGGATTGATCCTTGTGATCATCCCACTTTTCCTTGATCCATTTGTGTGGTCAAGGGTCCCTAAGGTGCATCTATAAACCTTAGAACACCTTAGTCCACTTGGATCCTTTGTTGAATTTGATAGGTGTCAATAGGTGTTTTAGGGATGTGAAATGTTTAGGTGTTGTATCCAAGGAATTTGGATGATTTTTGTCATATTGGATCATTTTGTGGTCATAAGAATCCAATGGATGTCATTGTGGGTTCTCAAAGTGTAAAATGAAACAATGTTGTAATGTTGCTAAAAAGTTATTAAAGTTGCTCGAGCAACTTTTCAAACAATTGCTTGAGAAATTCAAAAATTGGTTGCGAATGGTCATAACCATTCTTGATCAGTTGGAACTATGTTTTGAAGATATTTAAGAATATCCAAGCCTCTACCGAGGGGGTTGAAAGTGTTGGAAGTTGTAGAAGAAGATTTGATGCAAGTTTGAATAAAAGGAACCTATTTTCTTGAGCAATTTCTGTGTGTATAGATGTGTACACATTGGGAGAGTGAATTTAATGCCATTATTTGATATCCCTATGGTTCTAGTCTCCAAAGCATTTGATTTGAGTTCAATTGGAGTTATAGATTAAAAGTTATATGCACTGTGGTGAAAGTGGTTTTGTAGGGCACCAATTCTCAGTTTTTCATATAAATGCAACCCTAACTTGTCATTTCTCTAGTAAAAAGCCATGGTCTCTTAGGAAATGAAGTTTAGGGCTGTATTATTAATGAATCTTATGGCTCTTCTTGAGATATGGTGTTCTGGTCTTTTGAGCGTCAAGCCCTAGGATAAATATCTCAATGTATTTAGTCAGTCTGATAGGAACATACATGAATAGATGAAGAATGCAATTGAAGGGATCAATTGAAGGGTTTATTTAGGTCATTTTGAGGTGGTAGAAGGTTTCCAAACCCTTGCATTCATTCTGTGTACCCATCCTAGATCACTTGCTTTGTAAACCAAGCCTAATTTGGCCAATTAGGTCTATATTCTTTGTGAGGGTTTAGTGGTGCTAGAGTAGAGTGGGTCTCTGGGTATTTGGGGATTGTAATATATTTATAATGGGTGTTTGAAAATAACCACCTTTTGTTTTCTTCCCTTCATAGTCAAAAGTGGTGCAAGAAAAACCCCTTGGATAGGGCTTCAAGGAATTAGAGGATAGTATGAGTTTGGGTGTTTGTGATGTGAATGAACAATTATGTTGGATGATTCTCTATCCATATGACCCTAGTATGGTGTACCAATCATTGGATTGATTGGGTTAAGCCACTGGTGAAGAGTTTCACACTTTGGTAGGAGTTTGGGGAAAGTGTTCCTGAGACATAATTTGAAGAGATTTATTTCATAACCTTGGGTGTTAATTTGGGGTAAGAAGAGTTTCTAGACCTCATAGGAAAGTAGATATCCATCCTATTGAAAGGATTGTGGAGTTGAATTGTTCCTAGACCAAGGTTTAAGGGTTGTGGATTATTCATTCTACTAGTAAGTGTTGAGTTGTAGCTACTCCCGAGTGCCAGTGATTTTTGAGAGGTCCAATGTTGGCTGAGTGTTCTTGTATGTGCCAAGTGAACCATAGGTTTACTGATGCTCGGTGCTTCCCACCGTGCCCTCTGCATCAGGTGGTATTGGAGCGCTAGGATTTTTTTTGGGAAGACATTTGAACCATGGAAGAATAGGGTGAAGAACTACTCCCTGCAAGGATGACCAATATAGAATTGGTAAAGTTGGTGAGAAAACAAGTGTCTAGAAGTAGAAGGCTTGAAGCAGAATTGTTGAGGATGAAAAGTAAACAAGAAAAGAATGTTTCTGAGGAGTCAAAAGAAGAGGAAGAAGAGGCTCTTGTTAAAAATAGATGAGAGATACATGTGGAACAGAGACCCCTCCTATAATCCCATGGAAGAGTTGGGAGAAAGGACAAGGTGGATCTCCCAATATTTTGTGGTAAGATGAATCAAGAAGAATGCATGTACTAGATAGAGGTATTAGAGAATTATTTTGAATTTGAGGAGGTATCTAAACACTAGAAGGTAAATTTGGCTAATTCAAAGATGAAGGGTCCAGCCCTTAGTTGTTGGACCTTCATACAAATTGAGAGGGTAGATGAAGAAAGAAACCATATTTCCACTTGGAAGAAGATGGTGAGTGAGATCAAGAAATTGTTTGTCCCTGAGGACTATGAAGTATTCATACACAAGAAAATTTAGAATCTAATACAAAAATATCTTGATGTAAATTCTTATACAAAAGAGTTCCATAGAATGACTCTTAAAGCCAAGACACTAGAGGGTGAGAAACAAAAGCTAGAAAGGTACTTAAATGGTCTTAAGTATAGTATCCAAGATGATCTTAGCTTGTTCAACCCTAAGACTATCCAAAAGTGCTATCAAATGGCACTAAGGGTTGAGGAGAAACAAAGAAGAAATGGTGAACAAAATAGAAGAGGTAGAGGGAACAATTTCAGAGGTAGAGGTAGATTCAATGGTGGAGGACCATCTTCAAGAAGCCAAGGTGAATCTAGAAATCAGGGATCAGAAGGAGAGACAGGAAATAGAAGTTCTTTTAGAGGAAGGAGATCAAACACTAGGGGAATATTTGGTTGGAGAGGACCTAATGTCTTCACTGGTAAGTGTTTCACTTGTAACCAGGTTGGGAATCAATCTTTTAGATGTCCTAAGAAGATTGGCACAAATAGACAAAGAGGAGATAGAAGAGTGCAGTTGACCCAAGAAGATGACAATCAAAGTGTCTTCTTATCACACCACCACTTCAAGGCCTAAAAATCAAGAACAAGGAGAATGTCTCATGATGCAAAGGACACTCTTAAGGGTACCTACCACTTTGGAGCCACCTCAAAGGAAGTCATTATTCAGTTTAAGTTGCAAGGTGAACAATAAGGTATGCAAAGTTATTGTAGACTTTGGATCCACTAATAATATTTCATCTAGAGATTTGGTTAGTAAATTAAAGTTACAAATAATCCCTCATCCGTATAGAGCCTCATGGTTGAAAAAAGAGAAACAAACCCTTATTTGGGAACAAGTTTGTGTAGAATTCAATATAGGAGAATATGTAGATAGATTTTTATGTGATACCAATGAGATGGGTGCATGCCACTTATTTTTAGGAAGGCCCTAGAAATTTGATGTGAATTCCAAACATGATGGGAAGAAAAATGTGTATGCCATAACCAAAGGAGGTGTTGAATATGTTATGAATCCACTTCCTGATGATAAGAAGGAAAAGCATGTGGTTAGTAGTGTCTTGTGTATTGGGGAAAAATAATTCATGAAGGTATTGAAGGAAAAGGATACACATTGTTCTGCTTTAGTTGTGAGACCCCAAAAGACAACCCTAAAGGAACCAAAGATCAAAGTTACTAGTAGAGATGTAGCTCCTAAGGAGGTTAAGCACTGTTGGATCAGTATAAGGGTCTAATTGCAGAAAGTACACTAGAGACTTTACCACCTCATAGGGAAGTGAGTCATTGCATAGACCTTATACCAGGGGCCACCCTTCCAAACAAGGAAGCATATAAAATGACCCCTGAATTGAATAAGGAAATCGTGAGACACATTGAGGAATTTTTTTCTAAAGGGCTCATTAGGAAGAGTGTAAGTCCTTGTGCAGTACTAGCACCTAAGAAGGAAATTCAATGGAGACTATGTATGGATTCTAGGGGAATCAATAGGATAACTATGAGATATTGTTTTCCCATGCCTAGAATAGAGGATCTAATGGATTATTTAGGAGGTGAAAGCTATTACTCCAAAGTGGATCTAAAAATTGTTACCATCAGATAAGGATTAAAGGTGGAGATTGTTAAAATTCAAAGAATTCATAAGCCAAGATCATCTCCATGCAAAATAACCTATTACAAAAGAAAAGCTTGGAGACAAAAAAGTTCAGAAAGACAAAATATTCATTCAGAGAGGGAATACAAAATTCAAAGATATCAAACCTTATGAAGGTGATCGAAACCCTAAAAGGAAAATCCTAAAGGGGAAAAATCTAGGTTGCATAATAATAATTAATTATTATATGCCTAAAGTTTAGCTTAAGTGAAATACAGATAATAAGTGACTTAATAATTAAATCAATATGATTTAATTAATAAGTGGAATCACTTTATTACTCTAACACCCCCCCTTAAAATAAACTTAGGGAGAAGCTAAAAACCTAGAAACAATTACTGAAAGAACGAAATGGGTCACGAAAACAAGGCCTGATTAGGTACCCAAGTACAAATAATCTCTGTAAAGAGGAGAAAAGGAGAAAAACCATTGGGAAAAACCGCTCTCTAAAAAAAGATAAAGCCTAGTGAAGGACTGAAGAAGCCTCCAACTAGAGAATGTCCCAGAAGAATAGGAACAAAGGAAGAACATGTAAAACACCTCTGAAGCATGAAGATGCAAACTCTGTCAAAAAATAATTGTTGGAACCTCCACTATAATAGAACATGATCAGGTAGAGAAGACTTTAAACAAAGCCTGAAGAGTTTATCAATCAAAGATGGATGGATACCTCCAAAATAGGAATGATAGAAGAGTGTACATATGGTAAATGATCCATCTCACTGAAATACATAGGTACCAGCCATTGCATCTACCTAGTATGTAGAAACAAATACTGAATACATAGATCACTCCATCGAACCAAGGAAGCATTAGAACCAACAGGAGATAACCCCCATAATGTTGAGTAGGGAGAGGCATGACAAGTACACTGAATCAGACTACCACGAAACAATGCATGATGAAGAACGTACAAGCACAAATAAAGGATGGTATCATGGAAGGAACACTCACTTGACACACATAATGAGGCTAATGTCATGGAAGGAACACTCACTTGACAAAGGTAGATGGAAAATAAGGCAAAAGATCAAACCCCCCCCATGGAACTTTATAATGTAGTGTGAGTACAATAGAATCCCAAACATGCATCAGATGGCACTTTATCTCAGTGTGTTTGCAAACAATGCTACAGAAAAAAATGTAAACAATATTCAGAAAAGGAAACAATCCCAAGACCTGAAACATCCAAGATATCCACCAGAATGTCATAAAGCAAAAAATTGAATAAAGGATACATGTAGAAAATTCTGGGAGTGAGACCCATAGAAGAAGAAAGAAGAACAGAAGCAACTTTTCGACGCCATGAGGAAGTCAAAAAAAGGAGTTTAGAGGAGTGAGATATAGTGACCGGAGCGCAAAATGGAACCCTAAATTTGATTGAAAAAAAACCCCGCAAGATGAAAAAATCAGATAACCAAACAAAAAAAATCATAACAGCCTCGGAACCATCTTTCTGTTGATATCTTGTTTGGCGAAAAATGCCTCCATTTGCTCAAGTTAAGAGCAAAAAACCACCAGTTGGTCAAAAACCAAATGAACCGGGAGAAACCTCAACCAAAAATGGTGGTGCCCGGCTAAACTGGCGAAACCTTCCAAATCTGGACTGCCTCCAGATTTCCAGCCAAAGTTGGTAGAAAAAAAATATTATTCTTTTAATGAAAAAAAACTATAAAAAAAGCAAATTTTTTTTTGAAAAAAAAATTAAACAACATGTTTTTTTGAAATTAAAAAAAAAACATTAAAAAATAGTATATTTTTTTAAGAAAAAAAAATACACAAAAAATATTTTAAAAAGCATGTTTTTTTTATTAAAGAAAAAAACATAAAAAAACTTTATATTTTTTTTGTTTTAAAAAATATTAAAAAAAGATAGAGCTGTCATTTTCTCTCTCCTCCATGCAACTAGACGACATAGAAATTGAGGCAACACAGAAATCAAGGTGACACAAAAATCAAGGCAACACTGAAATTGAGGCGTACATAAATTGAGACAACATAGAAATTGAGGCAACATCAAAATTGAGGTAGATTTTTACCTCGTAAAATGTACCAAGGGCTATGCATTCAAAAATAGGGGCCAAATTTCAATTTTGTCCAAATAGGATGTGCCTTATATGAAAATGGGGGTTTTAGGGCATTCTAAATGCAACCCAGATGTCAGTTTTTTCCCAAAGTGCTCCAAACTTTAAATCCCCTCCAGATCCACATAGAAAATGCAGAAAAACCTTGACACTCTCAAAGCTCTAAAAATTTCAAAAACTCAAGAATGGGCACCAGTAGAGAGGCTCTAATGCCATGTTAGAATTCAAAGAATTCATAAGCCAAGATCATTTGCATGCAAAATAGCCTATTACAAAAGCAAAGCTTGGAGACAAAAGTTCTGAAAGACTAAATATTCATTCAGAGAGGGAATACAAAATACAAAGAGATCAAACCTTATGAAGGTGATCAAAACCCTAAAAGGAAAACCCTAAAGGGGAAAAACCTAGGTTGCATAATAGTAATTAATAAAATAATTACTTATTATATGCCTAAAGTTTAGCTTAAGTGCAATAGAGATAATAAGTGACTTAGTAATTAAATCAATATGATTTAATTAATAAGTGGAATCACTTTATTACTCTAACAGAGAAGAGTGGAAAACAGCTCTCAAGACCACATAGGGTCTTTATGAGTGGCTTGTAATGCCTTTTGGTCTCTCAAATGCTCCAAGAACTTTTATGAGGCTTATGAATGAAGTCTTAAAGCCTTTTCTTAATAAGTTTGTTGTTGTATATCTTGATAATATTCTAATTTTTAGCAGGAGAAAGGATGAACATCTCAAGCATTTGGACATTGTATTGAAGAAGCTCCATGAGGAACAATTGAAGATCAATTTAGAGAAGAGTGTGTTCCTTCAATAAGAGCTTATATTCTCAGAATTTGTAATATCCAAGAATAGCCTCAAGATGCATCTGTCTAAGGTTGAAGCCATCCTCAATTGGACACCTCCTACTACTGCTCCAGAGGTAAAAACAATTTCATGGTTTATGTAGTTTCTATAGGAAATTTATCAGAAATTTTAGTGGCATATGTACTCCTATCGTCAACACTATTAAATGTGGAATAAAATGCACATTTATATGGACTAATGAGGCTAATAAGTCTTTTGATTTTATGAAGAAAAAGATTGCAGAGAAACCCATCTTGGTTCTGTTGAAGATAATTATTCAATTGTGTATTGTCATTGATGTTACACATGTATTTACACATATGTAATGATGTTACACAAATGTCTACATTCAGACTGAGCACAGTTGGTGAATAGAAAGAGTTTTTTAGTGTTGACCGAGTCACTCAAGCATTTCAGTCATGGTCGGGCATCAAAGAAACTTAGTGTTAACCGAGTTGATTATTCAGTGTCAGCCGACTAACAGTGGTTTACATTCTATAATTAATTGGTTAAATGAGGCTGACTAAATTATGATTTATTACTTATTAAGAAGTATATTCAAGTCGACTTGACAAGGCTTATCATATATATGAAAGGTCAAGTTTGGATTAAATGTGGTGGAAGAGAGTGTATAAGCTGAAGTGTGGAAATATATGATATAAAGAGTGAAGGAGAAATCATATGGGATTCTGATTGAGTACTGAACACTCAGAGGTACAATAGAATATTTGATTAGAAATGATCCATTTATAATCAGAACAGAGATCTGAATCAGCAAAGACAATTGCTTACACATACAGGTCAATTCATTATTACTTTCTAACAATTGTAGGAGTGATCTCAAATCTCTTAATAGAGTAGACTTAATAGTATTTGTGTAAATCCTCTCAAAAGGTAGCATTTCTATGTTGAAGTGTTGAAGACCTCTAACAAGGCCACTCCTCAAAGGGTGATTTAAATCCTCTATCAGGATCACACCTAACAATGTGTTTTGTAACCTTTAACAAGGTTGGATCCTAATAGGGCTCACTTCAGAAGAGTGAAAAATAGTAACTAGCTACATTGGTGGTTTTTCCCATATTGGGTTTCCACGTTAAATCTTGGTGTCACCTGTGTATATGTTATTTTTTCATGCTTTATGTTTCTACACTTAATCACTAAAGTGTTATTTCATTGGATATCATAAAGATTTATTTAACACCCGAGTTACAGAGTAATATATTAATTAACTGAGTGACAGTTTTATATTGTTTAAGACATCTAAGGGACAAGGGATTTGTTTTGGAGTAACTGATTCACCCCTCCCCTCTCAGTTACTTATCTCATTTCCAACAGGTTCTGCCAGACTTTCACAAATTCTTCATAGTGTAATGTGATGCAAGCAACAAGGCTATTGGTGGGGTGTTGAACCAAGAAGGTAGACCAATTGCCTTCTTCAATGAGAAATTGAATGAAGCTAAGAAGAAATATTCAACCTATGATCTTGAACTTTATGCAATGGTGTCTTCACTAAGGAAATGGAGGCATTATTTTTTCCCCAAAGATTTCTTTTTTTTTTACTGACAATCATGCTCTTAGTTTTCTAAATAGACAAGAGAAACTTAACCATAGATATGTGAAATGCATGGAATTTTTTCAATCTTACACCTTTACTATCAAACATAAGAAAGGGATTGTGATTAAGGTTGCTCATGCCCTAGTATGAGACATTTAACCATTCAATCTATTCAATTAGAAATTTTTGGGGTTCATGCTATGAAGGAAATGTATGCTACAGATGATGACTTCAAGGAGGCTTATCATATTTATACTGAGATGATAGAGAGATATCACACTGATTTCTCAGAGCTCCTTTTATATGATGGATTACTTTTGAAAGGTATTCTATTATGCATGCTGAAAGGATCCATTAGGGAGAACATCATCAAAGAGAAGCATTGTGGAAGTTTAGTAGGGCACCTTGGAATGGATAAAACACTGGAACTTGTCAGGAGATTTTGTCATTGGCCCAAGTTGCAGACAAAAGATTTGTGGAGAGTTTTTTGGTTTGTCAACAAGCCAAGGGTCACACATCAAATGAAAGATTGTATAATCCATTTCCTATCCCTTCAAAGCCATGAGATTCAGTAAGTATGGACTTTGTCCTAGGTCAACCTAAGACCAAATCTAGATTTGACAGTATCTATGTGGTAGCAGATAGATTTTCTAAAATGGCACACTTTATACCATGTAGAACAACTCATGATGCATATCACATAGCAAGGTTATTATTTAAGGAAGCTTTTAGACTTCATGTCTTACCCTTGTCAATCCTATTTGATAAAGACCCTAAGTTTTTGGGACATTTTCACAGAACACTATGGAGAAAGTTGGGAACAAATGTGTCTCTATCATCTGCATATCATCCATAGTCTGATGTTCAGACATAAGTGATCAATAGGTCTCTTGGGAACCTTTTGAGATGTTTAACTCAAGAACATGGAGTCACTTGGGATTCTATCCTTTCCCAAGCAGAATTCTCTTACAATGATTCTGTCAATATAAGTACTAGTTTGACTCCTTTCTAGATTGTATATGGTGTTCACCCTAGAGGTGTGTTAGAACTCAGAGATGTGAAGGATATGGAGAATAGAAGTGCATAAGCAGAGGAATTTGCAATATTATTGAAAGATATCCATGAACAAGTGTAGACAAAGTTGCAACATACCACTGAAAAGTATAAAGAGCATGCAGACAAAAAGAGGAGGGATTTCCTATTCAAAGTGGGCGATATGGTGACGATTCATCTTAAGAAAGAAATGCTACCCAAGGATAAATACACTAAACTCATGATGAAAAAGATTGGGCATTTTAAAATTTTAAATAAGTGTGGCAACAATGCTTACAAGATCATTTTCCATCTCATATTGGTTTATCTCCTATTTTCAATATTGCTGACATATATGCTTATAAAGGTCATGTTAGTGATGATTGTGTTGCAGGTAATTCAGATCCTCCCTTGGACAAAACATTGAATGATCTACCCACATAAAATCCTCTTGAGATTAAAATAATTCTAGACAAAAGAGAGAGCAAGAAAACTAGGAGAACCACTTACTATGAGTACTTGGTAAAGTGGAAACATCAACCTATGGAGGATTCTACCTAGATGACCCCTGAAGATAATAAAAAAAAAGATTTCAACTTGAAGACTTTCCAACTCAAGAGACTTGAGTTCATTTTTTCTTGAGGAGTATGGTGTAGGGAACCCATGGCTTATCTAGTTGATTCAAGTTGATTTTTTTTGCATTGTAATAAGGATTGATCCTTGTGATCATCCCACTTGTGTCTTGATCCATTTTTGTTCTCAAGGGTCCCTAAGGTGCATCTATAAACCTTAGGACACCTTAGTACACTTGGATTCTTTGTTGAATTTGATAGGTGTCAATAGGTTTTTTAGGCATGTGAAGTTTTTATGTGTTGTATCCAATGAATTTGGTCATATTGGATCATTTTTTGGTCATAGGAATCCAATGGATGTCATTGTGGGTTCTCAAAGTGTAAATTGCAACAACATTGTAATGTTGCTAAAAAGTTGTCAAAATTGCTCAAGAAACATTTCAAAAAGTTTCTCGAGAAGATAAAAATGTGGTTTCCAAAAGTCATAACCATTCCTAATCAGTTGGAACTATATTTTGAAGATATTTAAGCATATACAAGCTTCTTTCAAGGAGGTTGGAAGTGTTGAAAGTTATAGAAGAAGATTTGAATAAAAGGAACCAGATTTCTTGAGCAATTTTTGTGTGTACGGACGTGTATGGATTGGGAGAGTGAATTTAATGCCATGGTTTGATATCCCTGTGATTCTAGTATTTAAATCATTTTATTTGAGTTTAATTGGAGTTATAGATTAAAAGTTATATACAATTTGGTGAAAGCAGTTTTGTAGGGCTCTCAGCCTGTCATACAAATGGAACCCTAACTTGTCATTTATCCAATGGAAATCCATGGCCTCTTGGGAAATGAAATTTAGGGATGTATTATTAATGATTCCTAAGGCTCTTCTTGAGATCTAGTATTCTATTCCTTTTAGTATCAATCCCTAAGCTAAGTATATAAATGTATTTAGCCAGTCTAATTGGAACAGTCATGAGAAGATGAAGTATGTGATTGAAGGGATCAATTGAAGGGTTGATTTAGATCATTTGGATGTTAGTAGAAGGTTTCCAACCCCCTACATTCATTCTGTGTACTCAACCTAGATAACTTGCTTTGTAAACCAAGCCTAATTTGGTCAATTAGGTATGTGCGCTTTGTGAGGGTTTAGTAGTGTTGGATTACAGTAGGTCTCTATGTCTTTGGGGATTGTATTAACTTCATAATGGGTGTCTAAAAACAACCACCTTTTGTTATGTTCCCTTCATTGTCAAAAGTGGTGCAAGAAAAAACCCTTGGATAGGGCTACACAGAATTAGAGGATAGTGTGAGTTTGGGTGTTTGTTAGTGTGTATGAACCAATCTGCTGGATGATTCTCTTTCCATATGACCCTAGTAGGGTGTACAAATAATTGGATTTATTGGGTGAAGCCACTGGTGAAAAGTTTCACACTTTGGTTGGAATTTGGGGAAAGTGTCCCTGAGACATAATATGAAGAGATCTATTTCATAACCTTGGGTGTTGATTTGGGGCAAGAAGAGTCTCTAGAACTCATAGGAAAGTAGATATCCATCCTATTGAAAGGAGTGTGGAGTTTGATTGTTCCTAGACCAAGGTTGAAGGGTTGTGGATTGTTCATTCTACCAGTAAGTGTTGAGTCGTAGTTACCTACTAAGTGCCAGTGATTGCCAAAAGGGTCTAGTGTTGGTCAAGTGTTCTTGTATGTGTCAAGCCAACCAGAGGTTTACTGATACTTGGTAGCTTCCCGTTGTGCACTCTACATCAAAAATCACTTAAGGTGGGGAATTGAACCGTTGAGTGCAAAAATGGAGAAATTTCACTTTCTAGAATAATTTAAGGTGATTAATTGTGATACTTAAATAGGGTTGAAGAAGGATTTTAGGCTTGAGTTCCACCAGTGTAGATTGTGGATCTATCTTGTAGATTATTGTAATGAAAATTCCCATGAGGCCGTAGCATATTACTTTCTAAATTTTGTAATGTCATTTCATTGAAGATAATAGAAAGCAAGTGTTTCTATTATTGTCATTATTCAGTTATTGCAATTATTTGTTTATTTCCTTATTGTGTTGTGTGTGTTTGATTGAATAAGGGGAGTACCCTTAATCAAGTGGTATCAAAGAAAAAGTTTTTGAGTGTGTAGATAGATCACCGAGTGCTAGGCAATTTACACCAGGATTGTAGTTGTGGGTCTAAGATATAAGTACTGAAAATGCCCCCATGAAAGAACCATAGTGGGAGAGTTGTGGGTGTGATAGAAGAGGATTTCAAATCCCTCTAGAGACAAGTGAAAGAATTTTAAGAGGAGCTACATAGAGGAGATAATATTAGGGAAAGAGATGAAAGTGAGGATGAATATAAACAAGAAGGTGAGTTTGAAGAAGAGAAAGAAATGATAAGGGATCTCGAGGAAGCTAGGTTTTTGAGGGTCATTTCCAAGATTGGAAAGAGAGAAAAGATTGAAGTTCCTGAGAGGGTTAGATTCACAAAGGCCAAGCTAAAAGGTCATGCAAAAAAAATGGTGCAAAGAAGTTCAGTCAAAAAGGAATAGAAAAGGAAAGGAGATAATAACAAGATGGGATGAATGGTGGAAAATTTGAAGCTAAGAGACAGTTCATTCTTGTTGACTATGAGCTTGATTTGTTAAAGAAAAGGAAAGGGTTGAAGCAGGTAGGAAAATCTATCCAGGAATATACAAAAGAGTTATATTGATTGCTTATCAAATCGGGTCCCTCTAAAGCCAACAAGGATAAGGTTTCTCATTACATAAATGGGTTGAGGCCAAGTATTCAAGAAGAGTTGATAATGGTAAATGTCTATCATTGAAGATGCATATCAGTTTTCTTTGAAGCTAGAAGAAAAACTGAACAAGAATTTTGAGATAAAGAAAAGTGGAAGAGGTCATGGTGGAAAGCCTAATAGACAGTCTTAGGGAGGCCAAAATGAAGATTATAAGATGAATGGTGATTCTAGTAGAAGTTAGAATCAGAGGGGAAATAATTTCTATAACCCACATGATAAAAATAACAGAGATCAGAGAGGAAGAGGAGGAGGGAAAGGACAATGAACATGAGGTTTTCACGGGATGTGTTTCCATTGTGGAGAAGAAGGAAATAGAGCTTATGAGTGTCCCCAACATCAAGGGAGGACAATTAGAAGATGATATGAAAATTCATGAGTTGCACATGTGGATAAGATGCCAAGTTGTCACATTTTGAAGATGAAGAAAGAGGAGAGTTCCTTGTCACTAGAAGAGCCTTGTTGAATGAAGAGAAAGAACATGAGCAAAGGAAGAATTCATTTTGCATAAGGTGTAAGTGTAATGGTAAAGTATGCAATGTCACTATTGATGGTGATAGTAATGATAACCGTGTTTCAAAGGAAATGGTTGATAAATTGAAGTTAGAGAGAAGAAAGAATCTGAATCCCTATTGGATTTCTTGGTTGTAGAAGGATCACAAGGTTTTGGTCAGTGAACAATGTATGGTAAAGTTCAAAATTGGAAACTATCATGATGAGGTATTATGTGATATTATGCCTATGGATGCTTGGAATCTCTTATTAGGTAGACCATGTCAATTTGATCATCGTGCAGTACATGATGGGTATGCAAATATCTATTCTTTAATAAAGGATGGAGTCTGACACAAGTTGAATCCATTGAAGGAAATAGATGAAAAGGTATGTATTAATTCCAGTATATGTTTAGTTGATGGGAGGAAGTTTCTAGAAGGAATGAAGCATGAGCATATGTGTTTTGTTTTAATTCCAAAAGTTGATAAAGAGGAAGTAGAATATGTACTTGTGGAAGTTTCAGATTTGTTGGATGAGTTTAAAGATATTGTATCTAATAATGTACTTGATGGATGTCCACCAATAAGAAATAGTAGTCATAAAATGGACTTGATTCCTAGAGCCAGTTTTTGAATAAGGAAGCCCATAGAATGACTCCAATAGAGAGTGAAGAAATGAATAGATGAGTGCAAGATTTGTTGCAAAAGGGGTTGATTCGAGAGTGTTTGAGCCCATGTGTTGTACCAATAGTACTAGCACCAAATAAAAATGGGGAATGGAGGATGTGTATAGATTCTTGAGCTATCAATAATATTAGTATCAAGTATAGATTTCCCTTGCTGAAGATGGATGACATTATGGATTGCTTGAGTGGAGATGAGTACTTCAAAAGATAGATATGAAGAGTGGATATCATCAAATACAGATTAGAGAAGAATATGAATCGAAGACAACCTTCAAGAAAAAGGAGGGCTTATATGAGTGTTGTTTGTGTCTTTTGGGCTAACCAATACACCAAGAACATTCATGTGACTCATGAAAGAGGTAGTAAAATAATTTATGATTAAGTTTGTTATTGTTTACTTGGATGATATTTTGATCTTCAATAAGACATTGGAAGAGAATATAATGCATATTTGTAAGGTCTTTGAGAATTTAGGGAAGAGAAGTTGTTAATAAACCTAAAGAAGTGAAGTTTTGTGAAGGAGTTAGTGTACTTGGGATTATTTTGTCTTAGTAGATGGTCTTAAAATGGACCCAAAGAAAGTGAATGCTATCCTTGAATGACCTACTCCAAGGAGTGCTACCGAGGTAAGGTATTTTCATGGTTTGAATAGCTTTTACAAAAAAATTATCATAAATTTAAATAGTATATGTGGACCCTTGACTGAAACCATGAGAGGGGGTAGAAAAGAGCTTAAGTGGACTATAGGAGTAACAAAGAGTTTTGAGTTATTGAAAAGAAAAGTTACAGAGAAATTGTCTTGGCACTTCCATATTTTAATAAGGTATTTCAAATAGACTGTGATGCTAGTGGCAATGCCATTGGAGCTATTTTGAGCCAGGAAGGTAAACCCATTTCTTATTTTAGTAAGAAGTTGAGTGATGCCAAAATAAAATATTTTGTTTATGATTAAGAGTTTAATGCTATAGTGCAAGCATTGAGGAAGTGGAGACATTATCTTTTTCCTAAAGATTTTTTTTTGTTTACTGATCATCAAGCTTTAGAGTATTTGAATAGCTAAGACAATTGGAACTAGAGGCATTTAAAATAGGTTGAGTTTTTGCATAGTTACACTTTTGTTTTGAGGCACGGGAGTGGAAAGTCTAATAGTGTTGTTGATGCTCTAAGAAGGAGGCATAATTTTTTGATAGAGATGCAGATCAAAGTTGTTGGGTTCAATGAACTCAAGATTTTGTATCCTAAAGATCCTAATTCTGGCGAGGCCTAGAGAGCTTCCACAGAATCCGTTACTCTAGACAAGACTAGATGGTTGGATTTTATAATCCAAGATGGGATTTTATTCAGAGGGAGCTAGTTGTACAATCCAAAGAGTTCCATGAGGGAGAACCTAATCAAAGATAAGCATAGTAGAGGATTGGCTAGACACTTTGGTCGACATACAAATATTTCTTTGGTTAGTGAGCATTATTATTGGCCACAATTGCAACAAGATGAGAAGAATTTTGTACAGAGTTGTAGAATATGTCACATGGAAAAGGGAACTAGGTAGAATACAGGGTTATATCATCCATTACATGTACTAGAGAGACCATGAGAGGATATTAGTATGGAATTTTTTCTTGTTTTACCATCGATGCAGAGAGGGCATGATTCCATTTTTGTGGTGGTGGACAGGTTCTCAAAGATGACACAATTTATTCCTTGCAGAAAGACCAATGATTTTTCTCATGTGGCCAAATTATTCTTTAGAGAAGTGGTGAGACTACATGGTCTACCAAAAAGAATAATTTCAGATTGAGACACTAAGTTTGTTGAGTACTTTTGAAGGATATTGTGGAAGAAGCTAAAGAAAAATTTTAAGTTCATCTAAACACACAATCCATAGACTAATGGACATAGAAAAGTGGTAAATGGGTGTGTGCACCAAGTTGTGGACCAAAAAAGTGGACACATCTTCAAAAAAAAACAAATTTCATATAACCCTATCGGGTTATTGAAAATTCAAAATTATTCTAGGATTGGTAACCAAGCCATAACCTGATCGGGTTCTGAAAAGCAAAAAGTACTTCAAAACCCGATCGGGTTTTGAAAATAAAAAAGTACTTCAAAACCTAATCGGGTTTTGAAAAGAAAAAAGTACTTCAAAACCCGATCGGGTTTTGAAGAAGTAAAAATTTCTCCATAACCCGAGTGGGTTTTGAAGAAACTAAAATAGGCTTTACTCTAGAAGCCATAACTTCCTCATACAGAGTCTGATTGACTCCGTTCAAAAAGTGTTGGAAATATATTGAGACAATCTAACACTTTATTAACCTATGATCATCTTAAGGAATCAACATTTGTTTTACATCCATTTGAATCAAGTAAGGTATAAAATAGGCAATCATTATTTCCCATACATGCAACATATAGGAAAATTAGTATGCTGTCTCTCTCTCTCTCTCTCTCTCTCTCTCTCTCTCTCCAAATATGAGAGAGAGAGAGAGAGCATATTGATTTTCCTATATGTTGCATGTATGGGCAATAATGAGTGCCAATTTTATACCTTACTTGATTCAAATGGATGGAAAAAAATGTTGATACCTAAAGATGATCATAGTTTAATAATGTGTTATATCATCTCAATATCTTTCCAACACTTTTTGAACGGAGTCAATCGGACTCTGTATGTGGAAGTTATGGCTTCCAGAGTAAAGCCTATTATAGTTTCTTCAAAACCTGCTCGGGTTATGGAGAAAGTCTCTCTCTCTCTCTCTCTCATATTAGGAGTGGGAGATAATATGAGAGAGAGAGAATTAAAACTTATGCATCTCATTCTCCATAACGTGATCATTTTTTGAAGAAACTAAAATAGGCTTTTCTTAGGAAGCCATAACTTCAACATACAGAGTCTGATTGAATTTGTTCAAAAAGCACAGGAAAGATCTTGAGACAATCTAACACATTATTAACCTATGATCATCTTTAGGCATCAATTTTTTTTCTACCATCCATTTTAATCAAATAAGGTATGAAATAGGTACTCATTATTGTCCATACATGCAATGTATAGGAAAATTAGTATGCTCTCTCTCTCTCTCTCTCTCTCTCTCTCCAAATATGTGTGTCTATGTGTGTGTGAGAGAGAGAGAGAGAGCATACTAATTTTCCTATATGTTGCATTTATGGGCAATAATGAGTGCCTATTTTATACCTTACTTGATTCAAATTGATGGAAAAGAAAATATTGATGCCTAAAGATGATCATAGGTTAATAATGTGTTAGATCATCTCAATATCTTTCCAACACTTAAAGAACGGAGTCAATTGGACTCCGTATGTGGAAGTTATGGCTTCCAGAGTAAAGCCTATTTTAGTTTCTTCAAAACCCACTCGGGTTATGGAGATACTCTCTCTCTCTCTCTCTCTCTCTATATATATATATATATATAGAGAGAGAGAGAGAGAGCATACTGATTTTATTATACGTTGCATGTATGGGCAATAATGAGTGCCTATTTTATACCTTACTTGATTCAAATGGATGGAAAAAAAATGTTGATGCCTAAAGATGATCATAGGTTAATAATGTGTTATATTGTCTCAATATCTTTCCAACACATTTTGAATGGAGTCAATCGGACTCTGTATGTGGAAGTTATGGCTTCCAGAGTAAAGCCTATTTTAGTTTCTTCAAAACCCGCTCGGGTTATGGAGAAAGTTTTACTTCTTCAAAACCCGATTGGGTTTTGAAGTAATTTTTATTTTCATAACCCGATTGGGTTATGGCTTGGGAAGAGCTTTGGAAATTGATCCAAAGGCTTGGAGGCTCATTTTCCCTCCATTTTTGTTCTTTTAGACATTTTTTCATCTTGTAAGATGAATTCTCAACTTTGTCTTCATCAGTTTTGAAATTTTTCAATTGCTTATCTTTATAATTTTCACCATAATCTCATACGTTTTATTATCTTTCTAACCATATAAATTTTTCTATTTTTGGACAATATTAGCATAGTAAACTTTAATTTTCTTTACCAGTGTCTTGATTGTCCTCACAGACACATTTCTACCATTTTTTTAATAAATTTTGATATAATTGATCAAATTAAAAATAAATTACATATTATTTTTCTACACTTGATTCTATACACTTTTTAAAAAAAAAGTTTTATTTTCGATTATTTTGATGCAAGTTATGCCCAGCGTATGAACAGGTACCAAAATTTCAGGATGCAACCACTTCAAAAAATCACAGAAACAAAAATACTCATCAAAAAATTACAAAAAAATACACAACTTTTATATCTCACTCTTTCCTATCATCCTACCAAAGGGATTTAAAAAATACTGAATATAACTATACCTTTTGTACCACGCACAGAAACAGCTATGTTATATTTTTCCAAAAAAATCAGGAACATGTTTTTGTGCGCGCGAGGTTTGACCCTCTTAATCTTATTGAGTTTTAAAAATAATTAGTGTTCTAGAAACTAGATTCATAGTACTACAATTTTTATTTTTTCACAAATCTTCTTATTTTGAGTGCATGACCCTCAAACTCCTGTTCCAAGTTCAGGTTTACCCGATTTCAGAAAAAATGTGTCCACTTATACCCCCCTTTTTGGTCCACAACTTGGTGCACATACCCAAATAGGAGTTTGGGAAATTTGTTGAGATTCTTAGAAGGAGATAAACCAAAAGAGTGGGATTTTATTTTACCACAAGAAAAATTGTATACAATAATTCTATCAATAGGAGCACGGGTAAATCACCATTCCAGATTGTATATGGAAGTAGTCCTATAAATGCTTTAGAATTAAGGAGTTGGACAATGGAGAAAAGAGTAGTTATGAAGCTAATGAATTTATAGAACACTTGAAAAAATTGCATGAAGAGGTAAGGAAGCATATTATTAAAATTAATATTTAGTACAAGACTAGGGTAGATCAGAAAAGGAGAAGCAATTTCAAATTGGAGATTGTTGGGTTATGGTGAGTGATCAGAAAAGTATTGTACACTTTTTTGCAATTTATGGGTTTCAGGGCAACGCCCCAATTTTTTTTTTTGTTAACTTTTCAACCATTTTTTGATTTGACTCGTCAACCATTTCCCTAGGTTGAATCTTCAAAAATTTCCTTAGGTTGACCCGTCATGCAATTTTTAGGGTTAGGGTTTTTCTAAAAAAAAATGGTGTTAGGGTTATGGCTTCTTATAGTGAAGAAGTATTGTAGCATTTGTGGTGGTATTGAGCTACAAGGGATCACTGGTTATAATTAGTTGTACTTACTAAATAATAATATTGGACTCTCTATTTGGTGGACGTAGCCCAAGATTAGGGGAACCATGTTAAATCTGTCTTCTTGTTCTACTTATGTGTGCTTTATTCATTTGCATTATTGGTTATATTTGCATGTAACTGTTAGATTTCAGTCTTCTAATCCTAAGAGAGATGAAGTTATGGTTCATTTGAGAAAGGAGATATTTCTAATGGGAACATACAATAAGTTGAAGATGAAGAAATTTGGAGCATGCAAAATCCTGAAGAAGCATGATTGAGGAAATGCTTATGAAGCAGAGTTGCCAAGTACAAACTCAATATTTCACCCGTGTTTAATGTTTCAGATTTGAGAGAGTATTGTGAAGTCAGTATGGAAGATGAAATAGAAGAATAATAGTGGAATAATACAACAACTACTTAAACTATAGAAGAGATAGAGGATAAATTGGATAGTCATGTGGGTAGAAGCACAAGAAACAAGAAATATAAAGAGTACTTGGTCAAATGGAAGGGATGACATGTTGAAGATTCATCATGGCTATCAAAGAATGAGGTTGACCACCTTGGTTTTCCTCTAAATAGGTGCCATCTGACAAGGTAAATTCTCAAATTACCCTGGGTTTCTGATGTACGAGCATCTAGGGTGTAAGAGAAATCTTGCATCACCCAAAAATATTTTCTAGTTTTTCAATAAGGGCTATCTTTGGATAGGGTTGCTATTTTGGCCATTTTACTATTTTTAGTAAGTGGTTCATGTGAGCATAGATTGTTCCAATTTCTTCCCTGGAGGTTCATTTTGGATATATAAGAATGTCGGTAAAGTTTCATGGCAATATCGTGTTTGGTTTTGAAGATATTGCATTTTCTATTTTGGTGGGGTGGTACAAAAACTTTGAGCTTAGTTTTGAATTCCTTAGAGGCTCTGAAAAGGGGTCAAACTTTTATCAGCTAGGGATTTGAAATCATAGGGTGCTAAGAACTTCATGGTATTTCTGAAGTGGGGTCATAATATCCAATCAACTCAATGGTTTGCAAGTTATGGTTTTTAGAGGTTGGGCCTCCAGGACTCAAGTTTCAATACAAAAGGATTAGTGAAAAAAATCACTTAAGGTGGGGAATTGAACCGCTAGGTGCCAAAATGGGAAAATTTCACTTTTTGTAATAATTTTTGGTGATTAATTATGCTACTTATATAGGGTTGAAGGGGGATTTTAGGGTTGAGTTCCAACAGTGTAGATTGTGGCTCTGTCTTGCAAATTATTGTAATGAAAATGCCCATGAGGCTGTAGCATGTTACTTTACTAAATACTGTAATGTCATTTCATTGAAGATAATAGAAAGAAAGTATTTCTATTCTTTCCATTGTTCTATTTTTACAATTATTTGTTTATTTCCTTGTTTTTCTATGTGTGTTTGATTGAATGAGGGGAAGGTCCTTCATAGTTTTATAGTTGTAGTTATTTTTTCTTTTTGAATTTTTTTTCTGTTTCACAAATTTGAGTTGAAGATGTGTTGCTACTCATACAAATCGTTTCAAGTTTTGGTCTTGGTTGTGGCAATCTTTGGTGATCAAGAATGTGTTCCTAGTGTTTCAGATATTGTGTCATCCAATGTTGCAGTTCTTTCTAGTTGTTATTTTGATCTAGAAATATGTTCTGGGAACTTCTGACATGGCTTCTGATGTGGGGTGTTGACATGAATTCTTATGTAGTGTGTGGATCTCTTCATAGCTTGTGGAGGTTTTGTAATAGTTGGCAAGTTGGTGGTTTTCTTCTACACATTTGAATTATCTTTGGTAGTAGTTCCAATAATTTTTGATATGGCATTAGGTAATGTGTAGCATGTTCTTCATCCTTCTTTCTCTTGGGATGGATCATACTTTCAGATTTAGGTCTAGGTGTTATATTTATTGATTGTTGAAGTATAATATTTAGGTTTAGGTATTATAGTTAATGCTTATAACTCATCTAGATGGGTTCATGCTATATGGGACCTATGTATTAAATGTTTATCACTTATCCATTTGGGTCCTCGGATTAGATGCCTTTGACATTGGTCTCATTTTCATTTTTCTATTGCCTTGTTCGACATGAAACTTGTTTGTGATATCTTTTTCCTTGGTCAACATGAAACTTATTTGTAATATATTTTTGCTTATTCAACCTTGTTGTAATGTCCAATGATCAATTATATATAAGCATAGTTTTTTCTTTGGAAAAATGTAAGAGCAAGGCGTGAATCAAGTGAAGCATGAGAACCAGTTCAACAATCAAGAAAACAAATTTTAGTGGTAGTGAAAAATAAGGAAAGGCAATAATAGTTTGCTTCTAGTGTAAATAATATTTTTCATATCAACTGCATTACCATGTGAATCTATCTTTATCTAATTTTGAAGAGAAGTACATTAAGGCAATAAGTCTTAGGTACTTAAGTTTTTTACTATACCTTATTACTTTGGTACTGATCCTTTACACATGCAAGTCTGGAGTAGTGAGCTCTAGTTTGTATTGTAAGGCAGTGAGACTTCATATCTTTATTCATTATTGTATTGGTAGTGAGCCTCTAGTTGATAATCAAGAGAAATGAGATCCTAATATTTTATAATCATATTATATACTTCAACGAATTATCTTTGTGGGCAAGTTCTCACTATTGTTTTTTCTCACCTTAGGTTTTTTGGGTATAAATCTTGGTGTTCTTGCGTTACTAGTTCTGTTATTTACTTATATACTATTTTAGTTGGTGATTAGAGTAGTTAGTTTTTGGATTTTCTTATTACACAATATATGTATAATTAATTTAATATACAATATAGAAAGGGATATGGAAAGGGAGAGAGATAGAGAGGGAAGGGGATGGGGTGAGAATGTGTGTGTGTGTGTGTGTGTGTGTGTGTGAGAGAGAGAGAGAGAGAGAGTATTTAACATAATATTTATATATTAAATAAAATATATAACATAATATTTTAAATATGATACATAATAGTAATATAATAATATAATTTACTATATGTTATACATAATTGTATAAGATATTATAATATATATGAGTTATAAGATACTATAGTATATTATATATTATTATATATATCCCAAATTATATGGTTTGACATATTATATACTATGTATTATAGGATAATATTGGCAAATATCGAATAGGTAATACATGTCAAATATTGGATACATATAAGATATCTAATACCTATGACACAAATCTCCAGCCTTGGGATTCATCTCAGGATTAGTTTGATATTTTTCTAAGACATGCCCAACCTAGAAAGTGAACACAAAAAATGTGTCTAGGAGTTTTCCTTACATTTCCAAACTTAGACTATGTAGCTGATGAATTTTTTAATCTAAAATTGATGATACAAAAAGGGTTTCTTAAGGAGACCCTCAAATTTCCACCTATAGACATCCAAAAATATTAATATTAATTTCCCTTTTGTTCATCTAACTATTTATTTTAATCAATTAAATAGTTTCATAGTTGGTATTTATCAATGATCAAATACTATCCCAATGTATTTTATTTAAATACATGTGCCTCACAAAATCCCCTTTTTAATAAATTTATATTTATTAAAATTCCTCCATGTCCTTAATTCTTCTAAGCTATGGTTTTATTCAAATCCAATTTGAATTATAATCTAAACCCTACCTAGAGACCTATTAATCCAATCTAGAGACCTACCCTAAGCCTACCCTATTCCTACTCTACTTCCATCACCTCACTTCCTAAGCATACTTCCCTACCTAATTATCCTTTGATCATACTTAAAAAGGTGATTCCTAACCCTTTTAAGGCTAATGGAATGTTCACCCATGTGTGAGAATTCTCTCCAAAATGGTCACCCATTCCTCTTAAAAGCTCTTTACTCGTTTGTCCCCCCACTAGGAATTCTTGAGCCACTCAAACATTAATGCTATATCTGACTCCAAAATAGCCATCCCTTCAAGCCTATGTGTCCCTTATGTGGCTCTTATGTGGATGACACATAGGTTCCACCTCATTCAACCTCTCCTCTTCTATCCCAAAAATCTATAAATAGAGGCCTTCTCCTCTTGCATTGACATCTCTCATTCTTGCATTGTTATTATGGTATTTTAGTTTTAGAAGTTCATTTCTAGTTTCATGCTTTTTATGCTTAAATCACTTAGAAGTTACATGCTAGGCTAATGTTCAATGAATCATAGTTTTTACCTTGTCTTGCATATCATTTTCATAGTTTAGATCATCTTTGAGAAGAATTTGAGACTAGTTCTTCATACTAGCTCTTGAATCTCTTCTTTGCTTCCAATATTGCATACATATTTGCATTGCATTGGAGATCTACTCCATTTGTGTTTGAGAGAGCACATGCACAATCAAGATAAAAAAGAAAACCAAACAAGTAGTATAGGGTGCAAATAGCTTGTTTTAGCTCTATCTGATGTTATGATGATGTCTTGTTTGGTTTCTTGCTTATTTCATGAATTATATGTGCTAACCGGCTAACTTATCATGTTGGAACTTTCTCCCAACAGATTGAATATTTCACTGGATACTACATTTTGGCATGCCCGGTGGGACCCATGTCCCTAAAACTCTTCTAATTTCTTGTCTCTTTCTTTCAAAATTTTCCAAACTCACGAATCGACATCTTTGATTTACGTAGAGGCATCTACGCAAATGCCGCTTCTTCCTGAATCATCATTCAACATGTCCACCATTCCAGCGTCTATGTTTCACAGATCAACATCTTTGTTCTATATTTTTTTGTTTGAGATTCACACACCTTAATTTTTATTTGTCAAGATCCATTGTGTTTCCCACTATTTTTGGTGTTTTGACATTCTGTTTTTTAGCAGAGATCAGTTTTACAAGCAGTTATAATATCAAAATTTAACAAAAAAGGAACACTTTTTTGATAAATCATCAAAGAAAACTAGTTCTTAAGGGTTAATTAATCTCAGCATAGGTTTTTTGGATCAATTTAGAGAGCTAAGAGAAAAAAAAACAATAATGTGCTTCATTGTTTTGTTGCATTTTTTTGGCCTTGCAGGTACATCATCATCTACGCAAATGTTGGTTCACATTTCGGCATCTGCTCCCAAATGACCATTTAGGAAAATCACCATTCGACATCTGTGCTACACAGACCGACGTCTACACTAGTATAACAAATTTTCAAATTCTCTATGTTTTCTAGGTTATTTTATTATCTCTATAATTTTGGAATAAAACACAGAATCAGCATCTGCAGCCTGAACAAGCATCTGCGCTTTGTCAAATTTTTATTTTCCATATTCTAACAACATTTTGAGTGGTTTTGTGTTTTCAACACTTGTCAAAGTCTAATTTTGAAACTAGTAACTAGTTGTGTTGCAACTTGCCAAAGACATAAAATCAAAAGACTACTTATGTTTGTCTTGCAGGTTGCCTAAAATCTAAATCAATCAAATGATCATGTTTTTTATCATCTTTTTAGGCACCTAGATTAATTAGGAAGATATTTTTGTCTAATCCAAAGAGAGTGTTAAGGGACTATGCTCTCTTTCCTTTTTGGAAAGATCAAAAACCTAGACACATTTTCTTTGTGTTAAACAATTAAATCTTTGGGGAATGAACTATGTTTGTCTTGAGTGTTTGCGGAGAGAACGATACTGGATAGGAGAGTATGCTCTTTTCCCCTAGTGGGAAAATAAAAAATCCAGACTCCTTTTTATCACCAATCCAATTTTATTTTCAAGTTAATCCTTTAGATGGGCCTGTTCGTTGAGGGAAAAATCTCCTAGGAATGACCTAGGTGAGAATGAGGTGTAAGCCACACCACTCCAACTCACGTTAATCAAATTTAATCCTTGGGGTTAAAGCCTCAGGATTCGATTGGCATTTGAGATTACACTCAGCTCTCATCTAACCTAAGTGCGGCCTTGTGGTCTCAATCATGTTTACATGACCACTTTTGTCAAGACATTCTATGGGGCTATACGCCTGAATCGTGCTTGCATAGACATAGAGGATATAATCGAACAAAGACCCTTACTAAACACTCTAAGTATAGAAGCTACCTGATTCACCTTCGAACGGTGATTTATTATAGTGCAAGGGGAGGGACGAATCTCCCCCCAAGATCCCCATCATACATGTCCCATGGTATTTTGTTGCGAAAGAGATCTTTGTAACACAACAACAATACCTGGAAAAAAGAAAAAACACGGGTGCCCTTCTGGGGGTGATACTGCTGTGTGAGCTGAAGGACTACCAAGCAATGGGCCTATAATATTTCATGTGAAGCCAATTCCCTAGGTATATTTGTGCTTGAATTATTTAAAGAACATTGAAAAATCCAAAATACAGACGGAATACCCAACATACAAATTTGTCACTTGCTTGTATCCTTCAAGGTTTCTCTGCCCCTTGTTGGATTGTTTTCAAGACACATGCCTATTTTTTTCTGATTTGAATGTTATGAAAGCGGTTCTTTCCATAGAAAAAATCTATTGAAAATCAGAAAGAAATCAAGCTTTTCCTAGATCATCAAGACACCATCCTTTTATAGATTACCGTGAGCTTCAGAATTTGACAACATCTTCAAACTTTGACCTTTTATGAGATATGTCTTAAGAACTCCAATTGCTCATCCGAAATAAAAATATTTCACTATAGGACATGACCGATTCCAATAAGCATAGAAAGGTGAAAACTCCATTTCATCTTGTATACTCAGAACAAAAGAATACAACCCAAGAGGCTACCAAATACCAACACATCATTGAGTCCATCAAGAAAGAAATTCACACACAGGAAAATTTTGACAAAGTGGTATACAACAACAAGGTTGCTCGCTTCATGGGCAAGTATCGTCAAAACACTATTTTTTTCACATTTGAGAAATATGACTAGCCAGTCTACCACAACAAACAATCATTCCTTCTCTTCTTAGGCTCACCTATCTTGCATTTTTTAGGACCTCCCTTAGGTTGTCATCTTTAGAAACACATCGCACACTCATCCTAGCATAATCAAGCATAATCCAATCCTAGTCAACCTAGCGTCATCCAAAGCATCCTTAATCACGTCCCTCACTTGGTATTGCATTCCATTTTGAGTTTCTTAGAACCTATATCTTAATTGAAACCCCATCCTTAATTGTCCTTAAACTAAGCATTGTTTAGGATAATCCCCTTTTGCCTTTGCAACCTCATCACCTTGATCAAAAGGTTGGTTCACATTGACAGAGAATCTCATATGCTGAATACCACAAGTCTCTCTTAGGTAGACAATCAAATTCACTTGATCTTACACTAGGGAAAGAAACCCTTAATCCTTGCATACATCAAGTCATCCTTAGTCCTTAGGAGCATACTCATCATCCTAGATGCATCATCTAAAATCCTAGTTTTAGCACCATCATCCTTAGCTTCTTAGGCACATCCTTAAATTACATCTTGCATCCCATATCCCCTTAGGGTAATCATTTCATGCCACCAATTACACGAGCCACTAAAAAAAGGAAGGACATGGACCCTAATCTTACAACTAGTTCATTTAATCCCACGATTGACCATACTAACACCATGGTCACCTATACACCTCAGCCCAATGAACATATTGAGCACATTTGGGTAGATACTAATGAGACTCCCACTATGAGTACCATAGAGACATTTATCAATCATCCAGGGCATGTTCACATGGTGAGCACCATGAGTGGATGCAACAGCAGCCAGGTACTCTTAGACATTTAGAAACAAGGACTTCAACTCCCGCCTTGGACTATACCCACACTTGTCACATGACCTATGGCACTTCCAGGGGAACGTTATCATCCCATTGAAAATGAATCTTTTGATCCACTTCAAAAATATCTACAAGTGGGAACTCTTATCGCACAAGTATTCCAACCTTCCATCCCACCCTCCATCATGCACACAACACCTTCATCTACCTCGAGAGCCACACCTCCTGATCCAACATCAGCAACACAAACAATACCTCCTATTGCTACACAACCACCTACACCTCCTCAATCCATAGTCGCTCTACTTTCACAAGTGCTCCCAACCTTTGTAGCACAATTTCCACCACCAGTCAGCACTCAACAAACCACCATTCCACCCATCCCCACTCATCCCATTCATAATACAGTAACCAGTTTGGAACATCAAAGCACCTAAATCTTCATGGTTGTTCCATCTGTTTCTTCCACCACATACCCACAACAACAAACACACTTCACCATAGGCATGCCACCTACCAACGCCTCTAACCAAACCTTATTTTTGCAAGGGTGCACCTTCCCCGCTCTAGTAGAAACACAACCGCAATGCATGCTAGCAATTCTGCCTCAAACACAATTCAACCCAAATCCTCCCATGCCACAAAATTCTACCAATCCCTTCACCATAACACAAATTCCTATCCCACCTATCCAACTGCAACCTATCCAACATCAGAAACCAATCCAATAGCAACTGCTTATCCAGTAGCAACAACTTATCAAGAAACAAGCCCAACAATAATAACTACAGCAACAAAATGCCAACCCATTCACATCTCAAGCACCACAACAACACACCAACCCCTTCACAGCAGCACAACTAATCATCCAAACTACACAACAACCACATCCACAAATGCAGGGGAAAATCCCTTCATAGAACAACCTCTATAGCAACTTGCTAATCCTTTCACTAACACACACACTGTCCTCCAACCAATGTAACAACAGCAAACTCATTCTGCCAACTACCTAGCCATGCCATCTTCCGCTGAATCACAAACCATTCCACCACCACAATAATTTAGTGTTCCTTTCAATAGCAATTACCTTGCTACAGCCACTGGGGGAATTCCACCACACAACACCTATCCTCCACCCTATGTAGGTGCACAATAGGCTCAACCCACTTATCCAACACCTCAACAAATACAAGCATACTTCCAGCAGTTGCAACAACCCTATCAAGTGCCGCCACCTCCTCTGCTGCAATATTCCCCTCAGCCGCAGCTTCCACCACAACAACCCATATACGTGGACCAACAACCATCATATCGAACACCATAATATCCCCCACATAATCCCCCATATTCACCATTTGATTCATATCAGATTCAAGGAACCAATGCAATCAGGGCTAATAATCCTCCCCCACAAATTAATCATGAATGGGATGAAATGAAGAACGCTCTCAAAGAGCTAAAAGTAGGGACCGAGGATAAAACATTCATGTTTGAAGAGGTGTGTCCCTACCCATTTGATCGATCTATCATTGCAATACCCTTCCCCAAGCACTTTGAGACACTCAAATTTGATAAATATCAGGGAAAGGGAGATCCTGTAAGCCATGTGAAAGAATTCTACATGGCATGCCAAGAAGTGGCCTATAGCGATAATTTCCTCTTGAGATTATTTCCCAAAAGCTTAGGAGGGACCACTCTTGAGTGGTTCTACAAAATCCCCTATGGCATAGTCTCTACTTTCACTAAACTATCTAAAAAATTTGTGGCCCAATACGCACATAACATAAAAAAATGAACTCTCACTCCTTGATCTATGCAATTCCAAACAGAAGGGAGGAGAGAGTCTGGCCGATTACCTTCAGTGCTAGCAAGGGCTTACTACAAGGTTTTCCTATCAACCCCCTGAGAAACATCTTATGAAAATCTTCATTAACAACCTCCATCCTAAGCCTTCTTATCATATGCGCATGAACTATATACAAACTTATCAAGGTATCAGGATCAAAGGCATGGATCTTGAAAGAGGTCTCATAGAAGACGGTGCCATCAATCACTACAAAGAATCCCAACCTGAAAAACATAATAATGATCAATCACAGTACTGGAACAAGAACAAGAACATAGTAACTGACAGAGCCACTGACACCAAACATGTGCAGGTCGTGGTGGCCGGTCCTAACACATCTACCCAAACTTATTAGCAAGGACCACCAATATACCCTCAAACTCCTCCCATGTATCAATAGCTCACTCCTGCATATCCCCAATTGACGTACCAGCAAAACATACACCCTCAAGGTGTGATTATCTATCCGCCTCTAGGGACATCATATCCACCCAACTACCAAGGTCATGTGAACCAGACTAATGCTATATCAGTCCCACATGGACAAAAAAGGCCTCGCACTCAAAATGTGCCACAATGCACATTTACCCCCTTGGTTGAACCCATGGATGTCATCTTCCACAAAATGGTCCAAGCTAACCAAGTTGTGTACCCAAAAATGCAGCCATTTGATGACTCAACACCTAAGCCTACCTGGTATAAAGATAATGAGTATTTTGATTACCATCATGTTAAGGGACACACCACCGTCAAATGCATGAAGTTAAAACATTACATCCAGGATCTCATTGACTGCAAAGAGATCGAAGTGGACTCTCCTGCCCAACCATTGCCAAACGCGAGCCTTAAGATCTATCAAAATGCATTTCCTAAACACACCTCAGGTAAAGGCCCAGGAAATACCACTCAATCCTCCGACTAGGGGAAGGGTAAGCAAGGAGACAATGTTGACAGAAAATATTATACAAATGCATACATCAACTACGATAATCTCATCAGCTGCATCTCTCAAGTCCCGTCCTTTGTCAATCTAACTCGTGTCAAGGGTACCGATAACCAATGTGTAGTCACCACTCATTAAGGAAGAATAATAGTTGTAGGTGCAAGTACCGCTCTATTTGATGGTACCCAATACAACCTTTTGGAACACCTAGGGAATACTCTTGCCTAAATTTCAATCCTGGATCTCCTCCGCACCTCACCCACCTATCAAGAGAACCTCAATAAATCCCTACAAGAATCACATGTTCCTAGCGACAACAACCTCACTGAATTCTAGAACCTTATCGAACACTTGTTTGCATCTTGTGGGGTCTCCTTTAAACCAAAAGATGTACCCTCAAAAGAACCCGATCATAATCTTCCACTCCATATTGCTGTCATGGTTAAAGATTTTTCCATCAAGAGAGTCATGATAGATAATGGTTCGACCCTAAATCTATGTACTCTAAAATTCATCAAAAAATTGGGTTGCACTGAAGAAGATATAACAAATGATGTCATTACAATCAAAGCATATGACAATTTAGAATGAACTTCTGAATGCACCATTTCATTGCCCATCAAGGTGCGCCCTATTATCCAAGATACAGTATGTCATGTTGTTGATCTTGACCTTCCCTTCAACATCCTTCCTGGATGCCCATGGATCCATTCTATGTAAGCCATCTCGTCCACCTACCATCAGTGCATCAAATTCTCATATAACGGCACTGAAATCACCATCCACGCAGATCCCAAGCCCTTCGTATACTATAATGCATTGGAAAACTCCTTCCCACATTCCAATCAATGTCCTAAGATCAACATTGGCACCTCTATCACTAGTTCATCTTGAACCCATTTAGACCCAGAGACCATCCTTTCCTCCACCTTTTCCATGGTCAAGATCAACAACAAAGGTTGTGGTGTGTATAGTCTATCTGATGCCTTCATAGTTGGAGCACTTCTAGTTGATCCACACACTCAAGGCCTCCAACCTAATCCCAGCAAGACAGAACCGAAAAAAATCAAGACACTACAATTGGGTCCTACCACTTTTATCTCAAATGGTATTTCGAATAGCCAGGAGATGACACCAGACATCAACCAATGGCTCTATAAGGATCCACCACCCAAAGACACAAGTCACCTCAATTACTTCAAAGGTAAGTGATGACATGTAACTGATTAAATGTTTGATAATGTTAAGTTGAAGATAATGCAAGGAATTAAATCAGTTAATGATTTGTATTGTCACTGATGTCAACTTGATATCATCTATATGGTCATGTACATAATGCCAAAAAGACTTCAGAGAAACAATGGAAAAAAGGTTATGCTTTTAGCAATGCATAAAATTCAAGTATTCACTAAGTGAAAGATAACACCGACGGAGTGCACACCATCGGTAAAAGAAAAGAAGAAAAGTCATAGTGATACCCGACGAGTAGAAGATAGTGTTGCCCGATGAAGCAAAACCACAGGATGTCCGATGAGCTAAAAGTAGACTTTCCCGATGAACAGAGATCTCGAAGCTAACTAAAGTCACATCGACAGAATTAGCAGTTGTAACCGATGACTAACTGAAGAGCTACCAAATAGAATAGAGAGTTAAGAAAACTACAAAATATCTTGTTGGAAAGAGCTAAAGATAGACTTAACTGGTTTTTTTCTTTGTTTTATTTGACCATAGTTAAGTGATTGATTTAAAGAAGATTTGTATAGTTGGCATAAAGATAACTATGAGATAAATCAGGAGTTATGCTTTAAATCAGATTGGCTGGATTTTTTTTCACGCAAAGAATCAAGAATCAAGAATCAATGAATATTATGTCTATATAAGAGACAAGATTAATTCATTTCTGTATCACATGAAAAGGGATTAAGGGGAGTGAATAAAAAGAGGATGCTAAGAATAAACTGATGAAGAACAGCTTCATGCAGTACTGATCAATCAAGCTGAAGGAGAGCTAAGGAATTCTGCAAACACCGATGAACAGTGAGCACGGCATCATAGAGCAGAAAGTATGGAGCACAAAAAATTGAATTGATACATTGATCAAAGAGGGAATGTACTTAAATAGATCTGAAAATCTGCAATTTAAGTTGCATTAGAAACAGGTCATTTTGTTTCAGTTTAACCATTGAAGCATGAAGTCTCTTAACAGAGAAGGACTTAACAGTCTTCTATATATTGAGGTACATCCCAAGGAGTGCCAAAAAGGTTGATTCATGAAAGTAGCATTGGATATGCCTGATGCCTATTGATAGTCTAAGAGAGAGGCTGATTCAAGGATGACAACATTAGATGCCCGATACTAAGTGACAACCTATATGTGTAAAATCCTTTAACAAGGTCACACCTAACAGTGTGTTTGTAACCTTTAACAAGGTTGGCTCTTAACAGGGTTTCCACATTAAAATCCATGTGTTATGTGTGTATGGTTTATTACTTTACTATTTTACATTTCACATATGCATTTCTAGATTTATCGGTATACTCTGCATATTTAATGTATTTCAGTAAATAGTTATACTGCTTATCGGTAATCAAGGAGAATAAGGACAGATAAGAAAAACTGATAGATAGTTAATCATTATAAGTATTTCATGGCATGCATCTTGTAGGGACATAATAATCTAAGGTTTATTTGATTGGTGGTTAGATTAAGGATAAGTTTTTGAGGCCACTGATTCACCCCCCCTCTCAGTTAT
>MU226403.1:1017066-1038270 GCA_018584345.1 Thuja plicata | reverse complement strand
ATAAGTATTTCATGGCATGCATCTTGTAGGGACATAATAATCTAAGGTTTATTTGATTGGTGGTTAGATTAAGGATAAGTTTTTGAGGCCACTGATTCACCCCCCCTCTCAGTTATTACTAACAATTTGTATCAGAGCTTGTGTGCTTAAAAGGGAGGTTTCAAGACCTAAGCCAAAGATCACGAGATGAATAGACAAGATGTGCCCAAGTTGAACAAAGATAATTTTGCTTCATGGCAAAGTAGGATAAGACTCCACTTATCAGATATTGGTAATGATGTTACTCAATTTCTTGAAACTGAATATGTGTTACCCACAGGAGCACCAATAGTTGAACAAATGAGAGAAAAGCATGGACATAATGGCATGATGATAGAGCTTTCTTCCTCACTCTCTGATGCTAAATTTGAAGATGTCAAAGAATGCAAAACTGCAAAGAAGGTGTGGGACAAATTGAAGCTTGTACATGGTGGTGACAAAAATGTTTTGAGAGCCAAGGCAGAAAGCCTTAGAGGAAATTTTGATGATCTCAAAATGAAAGAAGGAGAAAACATCACTCAGTACAACACAAGAATTAAAGAGGTAGTCAATGCTATCTGAGGAGTTGGAGGTGTACTAGAAGAAGATACAGTGGTAAGTAAAATTCTAAGAACCTTACTGCCTACTTATGCTATTAGAGTATCTTCCATTCAAGAAATGAGAGCAGTAGCAAATAGCAATGTTACTGTAGACAGTTTAATTGGAAGACTGATTTCATTTGAGATGAATAAATTTAATAATAGTGTCTTACCAAACATAGAGTCTGCATTTAAAACTTCTATGAGAATAAGTAAATCAAGTCACAAAAACACTATGAGAAAAGATAGTGATAGTGAAAGTGAAGAAGATGATTTTGATGAAATAGAAGCACTTATGGCCAGTAGAATGCAGAAAGGCAAAGGTAAATACAAAGGTAAATTACCACTTGTTTGTTTTAATTGCAAAGAGATTGGACATTTTGCTGCAAGATGTACTAACAGAAGAAAAGATGACAGATCTTTTGAGAAGAAGTCTGATAGAGGTGATTACAGAAGCTATCGAAAATTAGAAAGAAGAGATACCTGAGACTATAAGGACAAAGGAAAGAAGGTCAGCTACCTAACAAAATGCAAGAATGATGATACTAACATCGAATTTGATGAAGACATCGATATGGTGTTTGTGGCTGTAAAGGATGATTCAAATGATGATGAAGAAAGGTATGTAGAAATAGCTCTCATACCTAAAATTAGCAAAAATGATGTTTGGATCATCGATAGTGGCTGCACTCATCATATGACCGGTGATAAGCAAAAGTTTGATACTTTTGAATACTACAAGGGTGGATCACTAAGAATGGGAAATGACACACCTTGTCCAGTTGAAGGGAGAGGAACAATAATGTTGAATAACCAGATAAAATGTAAAAATGATTATTGGGTAAATGGATTGAATTATAATCTATTGAGTGTTTCTCAGTTGAATAATTCAGGTCGCAAAGTAGCATTTGAAAATAAGAAGGCAAATATTTTCAAAAAATTTGGAAATCTGATTGGTATCGGTGAGCAGACAAAAGGTAACTTATTCTATCTGAATGATACTGACTCCACTTGTTTGATTGCTACAAATGAAAACATATGGTTGTGGCACAAAAGACTGTGTCATGTGAATTTTGACAACATGATAAAAATTAGCAAAAAGAGAAATGTCATAGGCTTACCGACAATGACCAAGCCCGACAACATCATGTGTAAAAACTGTCAAAAAGGTAAAATGACAAAGTCTAGTTTCAAAAGAAAAACCCATACATCTGATGCAATTCTAGAATTAGTACATACTAATTTATGTGGACCTATGAGGACAAAGAGTTATTGTGGAGATAGATATTTTATTCTCTTTGATGATGGTTACTCTAGAATTATGATAGTTATGTTTCTAAAAGATAAATCTGAAGCATTCAAGATGTTTAAATGGTATAAGGCCATGGTAGAAAAATAAAGTGGTAAGGATCTAAAATGTTTGAGATCAGATAGAGGAGGTGAGTTTATATCAGATGAATTCACTAACTTTTATAATGAGCGTGGTATAAAAAGATAGGTTTCTACACGAAGAACGCCACAGCAAAATGGGATTGTTGAGAGAAGGAACAAATCAATAATTGATTGTGCTAGAACATTGGTGATAGAAAAAGGCATCACCCAAATATTCTGGAGGGAAGCTTTCAGTATTGTTGTCTACACAATGAACAAAGTACAATTGAAGAAAGACACCAAGAAGACACCTTATGAACTATGGTATGGATACACACCCAATGTGAGTTATTTCAAAAATTTTGGTAGTCAATGTTATATCTTAAAAGATGATAAAAATGGAAAAATTGACTCTAAGAGTGATGAAGGAATTTTTCTAGGGTATTCTACCAAGAGAAAGGCTTACAAATATCTAAACAAAGCCTCTAAAAAAATTATTGAAAGTGCAAATGTAAAGATAGATGAATTTGCAGAGAAGAATGAAAAAGAAAGCACTAAAGAACTGGAGGACTATAATAAGTTCACTTACAACGAGGAACCTGACACTCTAACCTACCAAAAATGTAGAGCCCTTGAGCTACAAATCATTGCTCCTGAGCATTAGGCTGCAAATACCGATGGTCAGGATAATGGTCAAGATAATGTTCAAGGTGATGAAGAACAAAATAAAGATCAAAATAATGATCAAGCTGATAGACAAAGAACTATACCTGTACTTGCAAGATATGTAAGAAGGAACCATCCAGAGGTCCAGATCATAGGAGATAAGAAAGTTGGTACAAGAACAAGAAGTAAGTCTTTAAACTCAAACTGTTTAATTTGTGAGTTTGAGCCAAAATCTGTCAATGCTGCACTAGATAATGAGGAATGGATAAGTGTTATAAATGATGAGATTGACCATATTGAGAAGAACAAAACATGGTCACTTGTGCCAAGACCAGATGAAAAGAATGTCATCGGTACAAAATGGATATTCAGGAATAAGCTGAATGAGAATGGAGAAGTCACAAGGAACAAAGCAAAACTAGTATGCAAGGGGTATGCACAAGAGGAAGGTATAGACTATGGAGAGACCTTTGCACCCATTTATAGGCTAGAAGGAGTAAGAATATTACTTGCTTATCCCGCATTCAAAGGATTCAAGGTATACCAAATGGATGTCAAGTCAGCATTCCTAAATGGAATACTTTAAGAAGAAGTATACATTGAACAACCAGAAGGGTTTGTTGATCCAGACAAGAGGTACATGGTATGTAGACTTTACAAAGATTTGTATGGATTGAAACAAGCTCCTAGAGCCTGGTATGAACAACTTCATTCCTATCTAATAAGTATTGGATTTGTAAGGAATAGTGAAAATAGTAATCTTTATTTAAAGGAAGATACTGATGCTAACACCTTGATTGCTGAAATATTTATTGATGACATCATATTTGGAGGTAATGATATGCTATGCAAATCATTTTCTAGTGAGATGAGAAAATAATTTGAGATGTCTATGTTTGGTGAGATCAAGTTCTTTCTTGGTCTCTAGATCATGAAACAAGAAGAAGGTATTTTCATTACACAGTCCAAGTACATCAAAGAGGTCCTGAAAATATTCAAGATGGAAGAATCCAAACCAGTTGGAACAACAATGGCTACTACATGTAAGTTGACAAAGGAGGAAAAGACAACAGAGGTAAATCAGACTTTATACAGATCAATGATTGGAAAACTCATGTATGTTGTACACACTAGACCAGATATTGCACATGCAGTGGGAATTGTTGCTAGATTTTTTGCTAATCCCAGGGAATCACATATGACTGCTGTGAAATGAATCCTAAGATATCTGAAGAATACTAAGGAATTTGTCTTATGGTATAAAAGAGAAGGAAAATTTGAACTAAAGATGTTTACCGATGTTGATTGGGCTGGAAATCTTGATGACCGGAAGAGCACAACTGGAGGAGCATTCTTTATGGGTGAAAAACTTGTCACATGGATTATCAAGAAGTAGGGACACATCTCACAGTCTACTACAGAAGCAGAATATGTTGTTGCTACTGCAAATTGCTCAAATATTGCATGGATCAAACAGTTGCTGGAAGGTATGCATATGAAGATCTTAGAACTAGTGACTATCTATTGTGATAACACCAGTGCAATAAACATTTCCAAGAATCCAGTCATGCATGCAAAAACTAAACACATTGCCATCAAGTATCATTACTTAAGAGAACAAGTTCAAGAAAAAGAGGTGATACTTTAGTATGTGCAATCAAAAGAGCAATTGGCCGATATCTTCACCAAGCCACTACCCAAGGATACGTTTGAGTACTTGAGAAAGAGACTAGGGGTAAAACCCTTGTCTACTAGTCAGTAAAAGACCGAAGGCTGCATCAGCCTACTTATTATAAGAATATCATTCATGTTGATGCAAGAAAAGAGAAGAACTTCAAAGCTACATCTATATATAGACAGTTATATATCAGAACTGAGCACCAGAGCATATTGTTGTATTTCTGATGGATAAGGGAAATTCAAGGAATATATTATGGATAGGAGGAAAATGATTGTTTGACATGAATGTCAGATACTTGTAACAATTGGTAACAATATTTGTTTGGCATTGTTGTCAAAGGGAGAGAAAGTATCCATATTATCACATTATTCTAAGAGAAAAAGGAGAGAGTTTATCCATTATAAGATTACTCTAGTAGGGAAAGATCATATCCATAGGGAGAGAGTTTGTATGAAAGAGTTAATACAAAGAAAGAGTTGTTGACAAGACAAAAAGACATCACAAAAGAGAACAGTCAAAGGAGAGAAATTGACAGAAGAAGAAGATTCAACACATTAGTAAATAGAAAGATGCAAGAATCAAATCTAAGCTAAAATAAAGCTTACTGGCGGTCAGACATTTTTATCGGTTATCAAAACAAACTGTTTGATAGTTTGATGAATCTCAATAAATTGTATTTCATATTGTATTAGAAATAGTATAGTGTGATAATATAAGTTTAGTTGCCATCAATGCCAAAGGGAGAGATTGATGACATCTAACTGATTAAATGTTTGATAATGTTAAGTTGAAGATAATGAAAGACATTAAATTAGTTAATGATTTGTATTGTCATTGATGTCAACTTGATATCATCTATACGGTCATGTACACAATGCCAAAAAGAATTTAGAGAAGCAATGGAACAAAGGTTATGCTTTCAGCAATGCATAAAAGTCAAGTATTCACTAAGTGATAGATAACCCTGATGGAGTGCACACCATCGGTAAAGGAAAAGAAGAAAAGTCACAGTGATACCCGATGAGCAAAAGACAGTGTTGCCCAGCGAAGCAAAACCACAGGATGCCCGAAGAGATAAAAGTAAAGTTTCCTGACGAATGGAGATCTTGAAGATAACTAAAGTCACACTGACAAAACTGGCAGTTGTAACCGATGACTAATTGAAGAGTTACCTGACGGAACAGAGACTTCAGAAAATGACAAAATATCTAGCTAGAAAGAGCTAAAGATAGACTTAACTGGTTGTTTTCTTTGTTTTATTTGACCAGAGTTAAGTGATTGATTTAAAGAAGATTTGTACAGTTGGCATAAAGATAACTACGAGATAAATCATGAGTTATGCTTTAAATTAGATTGGATGGATTGTTTTTCATGCCAAGAATCAAGAATCAAGAATCAATGAATATTATGTCTATATAAGAGACAAGCTTAATTCATTTCCGTATTACATGAAAAGGGATTAAGGGGAGTGAATAAAAAGAGGATGCTAAGAAGAAACTAATGAAGAACAAATTCATGCAGTACTAATCAATCAAGCTGAAGGAGAGCTAAGGAATTCTTCAGACACCGATGAATAGTGAGCACAACATCATAGAGTAGAAAGTATGGAGCACAAAAGAATTGAATTGATACATTGATCAGAGAGGTAATGTACTTAAATAGATCTGAAAATTTGCAATTCAAGTTGCATTAGAAACATGTCTTTTTGTTTCAGTTTAACCATTGAAGCATCAAGTCTCTTAACAGAGTAGGACTTAACAATCTTCTATATATTGAGGTACATCCCAAGGAGTGCCAAAAAGGTTGATTCATGAAAGTAGCATTGGATATGCCCGATGCCTATTGATAGTCTAAGAGAGAGGCTAATTCAAGGATGGTAGCATTAGATGCCCGATACTAAGTGACAACCTATTTGTGTAGAATCCTCTAACAAGGTCACACCTAACAGTGTGTTTGTAACCTTTAACAGGGTTGGCTCTTAACAGGGCTCACTTTAGAAGAGTGAAAATTTGGGGTACCGGTCCCAGTGGTTTTTTCACTTAATAGGGTTTCCACATTAAAATCCATGTGTTATGTGTGTATGGTTTATTACTTTACTATTTTACATTTCACATATGCATTTCTAGATTTATCGGTACACTCTACATATTTACTGTATTTTGGTAAATAGTTATACTGCTTATCGGTAATCAAGGAGAATAAGGACAGACAAGGAAAACTGACAGATAGTTAATCATTATAATTTTTTCATGGAATGCATCTTGTAGGGATATAATAATCTAAGGTTTATTTGATTGGTGGGTAGATTAAGGATAATTTTTTGAGGCCACTGATTCACCCCCCCTCTTAGTTATTACTAACAGTAAGCACCCTTCAACTCACAACATGGTGACAAAAAAATAGAACTACCAAGGAGGTGGCCTCAGTTATGAAGAGAAAGGAATGAAGGATCCTATTGTACCTACCCAACAAGAAAAGTACCTAGGCCTTGGCATGGATTCTGACATGAATAGGGGCACCAACAAGAACATCTATGCTTCTTATCCTCCCCTAGGCAAAATTGCTGACATAAAAGATGTCCTAGAAGAGAAAGTTGTGAGAGCCTATGATGATGTCTTTGATAATGAAAACTTCCTGGGAAATTATGTCCTACGCCAACTCTCCATTCTCTTTATTGACCTTCCGTTCTTTCACCTTGAACTCATAGACTGTGACCAACCAAGTTTCATACATGTTGATGAGTTCCAAAGTGAGGATGTGCTCCTAAGATTCATGGGAGTAGTTGAATAGAGAAATGACTGGGGGAAAGATTCAGCACATGTCTACAAACTAGATCCAAAGGCATACTTTGGGAAAGAGTAGAATTTCAGCCGCAAAAATGAAGTAGAAAACAAAAATAAAAAAGAGAAAAATCGATCCCGTAGTGAAAACCCCTATGGGGCGCTATCTAGTCACAAAATAGTAAAAAAAAAGGGTGTATCCACTGGTGAAAACCTCTCTAAGGTGCCAGAGGATGAAGACTCTCCTCTTCCTCTAATTCATGATTACATGCCTGAACAGTAAGTGATTCTCATCGAAGAAACAAAACCTGTCAACCTGGGCACAAAAGAGAATCCCACCATCACATACATAGAAGCACCTCTGATTGAAACATAAGAAAGAGATCTTGTCACTCTCTTGAAGGAATCCATAAATAATTTTGCATGGTCTTATTCCCATATGCCGAGATTAGACCCCAACTTGATCGTTCACCATCTGGTAGTAGACCCAAACATCAAACCTATCAAACAAAAGATCAGAAAGATGCACCCCAAAGTGGCACTACTCATTAAAGAAGAGCTAGAGAAGTTATTCCAAGCCAAAATCATCTACGTCATTGACTACTCTGAATGGATTTCCAATATGGTGCCAGTGTCTAAACCTAACAAATCAATCAGGATATGTACAGACTTATGAGATCTCAACAAGGCATATCCCAAGGATGATTTGCCACTACCAAACATAGACATGATAGTAGATCTTGCAACATGACATGAGATGTTGTCACTCATGGATAGTTTTTCCAGATATAATCAGATTCATATTGTAGAAGAAGATCAACACAAGACAACATGTACAACCACCTAGGGCACTTTCTACAATAATATGATGCCATTGGGATTGAAGAACGCTAGGGAAACCTATAAGAGGCCCATGACAGTCATTTTTCATGACATGATTCACAAGATCCTTGAAGACTATGTAGATGATATCTTGGCAAAATTAGTTAAAAGGGAAGATCACCTAGATGTTTTGGAATGCGTCTTTGACAGGATTGGAAAATACTGCCTATTTCTCAAACTTAAGAAGTGTGTCTTCAGGGTCATGTTAGGTAAGCTCCTTGGATTCATCATATCTAGAAGAGGTATTGAAATAGATCCAAAAAAGGTACAAGTTATCATAGAAATGCCTCCACCAAAAACACTCGGACAACTACATAGCCTCTAAGGAAAGTTACAATCTGTGCATCATTTTATCTCTCAGTTAGCAGGCAAGTGCCAACTGTTTACTCATCTCCTACAAAAAGATAACACTTTCAAATGGGATCCTCAGTGTTAGAAGAGTTTTGAAAAGATCAAAGAATACTTGGTTAATCCATCTATCTTGGTACCACCTGTACCCAGCTGACCACTCATCCTGTATATTTCTACTACTACAACAACACTGGGGGCACTCCTTGCTTAGTTGGATGATGAAGGCAAAGAAAGAGCTATTTATTACATCAGTTGGACTTTGGTAGTTTATGAGCTCAATTATTCCCCTATGGAAAAAGCATGTCTGGTAGTGGTTTTTGCCACTCAAAACATTTTCCACTATATGCTTAGTTATACAACCAAGCTCATTTCAAAAGTGGACCCTCTCAAGTACCTACTATCCAAGACTACTCTCACAGGTCAAATGGAAAAATGGGTTATGTTGTTAAGCGATTTTGATATTCAATATGTAGACAGAAAATTCATTAAAGGGCAGGTCATTGCAGATCAACTAGTAGAAGCACCATTGGTGGATAGATACCCTTTCATCATATAATTTCCAGATGAGCATTTGTACATAATAGAAGAGAAACCCACTTGGAAACTCTACTTTGATGGATCCTACATAGCCCATGGTGCAGGGGCAGGAATACTTTTCATCACACCGCAAGGTGACTATATCCCTATGTCATTAAAATTAGGATTTCGCTGCATGAACAATATTACAGAATATGAGGCACTAGTCGCAGGACTCCGTATGGCTATAGAATGAAACATCACAGATATACATGTCTTTGGTGATTCCCAACTCATCATCAAACAAGTCCTCGATGAGTATCAAACCAAAGATGACAAACTGATGCCATATAAGGAGATGGTTGACAAGATGAAAGAGCATTTCCTCCACTTGCAGATAACACAATTACCATGCTTGTAGAACAAGGCTACTGACACAATGACCACAATTGGCTCCCTCTTAGAGATTCCTCACGAGTCTACACAATACAAATTCTTAGTTGAGCAACTTCATGCTCCCGCTTATGAGAATGATGAATCAAATCGCGTACATGTCTTGGTTGGTCCCCAGTCCCCATGGTAGCATGATATCTAGGCTTATCTAAAAAATGGTATCATATCCCCTCATCTCACCTTGACCCAATGCCAAAACTTTATTTGCAGAGCTTACTGCTACACCCTCGTAGCCAACACCCTTTATTGTCAAGGTTATCACACTGTCCTCTCTAGGTGTATAGATGAAAATGAGACCACCCAGGATTTAAAAGAGGTACATGCTGGAATCTGCAGTGCCCATGCTAGTGGCATGGTCATAGCCAAGAAACTTTTACGAATAGGATACTATTGGCCTACAATGGAACATGATGCTTGTGAGTTTGTTAAGAAGTGTTTACCTTGTCAACAACATGCCAATTTGATCCATGCTTCTGTACAGGACCTCTAGCCTATTGCGCCCCCTTGGCCTTTCTCTTGTTGGGGTTTTGACCTCATTGGTAAGATTACCCCCTCTCTTTTAAGGGCCACATATACATAATAACAAAAATAGAGTACTTTACAAAGTGGGTTGAAGCAATTATGCTCACACTCACTACAGGTGTCCATATATCCAAATCCATCCTCTAACATATCATCTACCATTTTGAAATACCCTCCACTATCTTCATGGATCAAGGAACAACATTTGAAAATCAACATGTCAGTGATCTATGTGCTCGCCTCCATATCCATCACCATTTCTCCAGTCCATATTTCCCTCAAGGTAACTGCCAAGCTGAGGCAACTAATAAGACCCTCCTCAAAATCCTCAAGAAAGTTGTCAATGATACTGGTCATGACTGGCATCTCCAGATCAACCCCACCCTCTGGGAATATCGCACTTCCTACCATACTCCTAAAGGCACTACTCCATATTCCCTAGTCTATGGTGCTGAAGTTGTCTTATCAATTGAGGTCGAACTACCATCCCTCCGAGTATCACTGAGAGGCCTGATTGATGATGAAGATTACCGAGTAGCAAGACTCACATAGATTGATCTACTAGATGAAAAGCGCCAACAAGCCTATGATCATATGATTGGCTATCAAAATAGACTCAAGTAGAACTATAACAAGAAAGTCCACCCATGCCAGTTCCAGGTAGGGGACTTTGTGCTAAAGGAAAATCAAAAAGTGGGTACTGCTCGGGAAAAGAAAGGGAAGTTCAAAGTCACCTGGCAAGGTCCCTATGTTGTCACTGCATGCTTCAGTTCTGGGGGATATCAACTATCCACTTCTGAAGGAGAACCCTTGAATTATCCTATCAACATCATTCATCTCAGGCACTTCTATGCTTGACAACTGGTTATTCCTTCCAGTTATCTAAAAAAATCCATAGAAAGTATAAAATGTCCTGAAAAAGTACAAAAACTCTGTAAAATAAACCTGAAAAAATATCAAAAAAGAAGAAATAGAAGCTAAGAAAATGGTTATCCTAACAAAAAAATTGGAAAACAGGTGCTTGGACAACATCAAAAACATAAAAAATAAATCAAAAATAAAAAAGAAGTGTAAAGAGAAAATTTTTGTTTAATGGTGAAAACTTGGCAATCAGGCGCCTTGGACAAGTATGGGTGATGAGAACCAGGAAATTGGCGTCACACATAATGGACCATTTCATTATCTATCAAAATCTTGATCCCCTCCATCTCCATCATCACATCCCCACGAACCTTAGCATTACTCATATTCCCTGGGTGTCCCAACACTATCGCACGCATCAAACAACAAGATCCAATCAAGTCTCGACAATGACCTTTGTACATAATCACTTGTAATTAATTGCTCGGCTTTGCCCTTGTATATTCATGGCATGTCCATTCTTCTCACCATCACACTAACACTCCAGTCCACCAAACATTCTAACCCGCATTTATGACCCCCTAACCCTACCCAAAAGCGTTTAAAACTCAGAAAAAAGTAAAGCAAGGTCTCGGTTGAGTTACTCACTGATACTGGCCACTCTGTGGGTCTCCCATGGGTCCAAACATGCTCCCCCAACTACCCCTTCATCCTCTTGTCAGCCATGTTTTCTCTCTAAAGTTCTTTTCTCATCCAATCACTATTCACAAATAACCTTCTTTTAGCCCCCTCGCCCCTCTTATAGCCCCCCATTTTCTCTAAAGATTTTCCCGCTCCATTTTCTTCCCCCGCCTATATATTTTTGTATTGTTATGCCTGTTGTATAGTCTAAATGCGCTGAAAATTCCAAAAACATTTAAAAATTACAAAAATCCAAAAAAAATTCAAAAATTGCAAAAAATTCAAAAAAATCTAAAATCATCCAAAATCTTGCAATAAACCCTTCTTTCTTTCCGCATCGTTCAGTTTTTTATTTTTCAGTGACGTTTTGACTCCAGCAAGTGCGATCATGTTTTTCACCAAATCAGTTTTGTGACCGACTATCGTTGCTCCTCAATCTGTTCACATCTTTGCCAACAAATATCTTTTAATCAAATCAAATCCAATCCTTGCTCATCAGGATGCATCCTTCCAGCGTCGGCTTATCAAATCCTTCATCACATCAATCTTGTTCATGGTAAGAACTTTGGACTGAATGACTGCTTGGTCATGAGGCCTTCTTTATTGATCTTATCTTTTTGTGTCAGTTTAAACCTACTCACCACTACCTTGATCTGCTATATCTTGGTGCGTTGTGCCTAGTGGCTACTGATACATGTGTCTCTTGCAGTGTACTTTTGTTTGAGCGTCTAGTCCATGCAAATGAATCCTGTCATCTATGTTTTCTAACACATGATGCATACCTCATTTTTCAATATCAAAATCAAATGTGCTCTCCATATTCTTCACACAACTGGATCCCCAAGGCTCATTAGTTGTATTTCATTTCATAATTGCATCTGCATTCTTAGTTTCATTCATGCTTGCATTTTAGAAGGCTTCTATTTATTACCTCCTCTCCTTTCCTTCTTCCCATTGCATCCTTTTTCAAGAAAATCCCACAACACTAGCATTTTTGTGTTCTTTTCTCGAGGGTGCACAACCCTATATCATCGACGCCTTGACACGAATCCTAGAAACCCTCTTCCTTGGTGCAACTTATTTTCTTGTCTTTGACACAACGTCACTTGCAACACCACGTCAAAGAGGGGCAAAATGTAGATGTCCAAAAATATTAATATTAATATTAATTTTCCTTTTGTTCATCTAGCTATTTAATTTAATCAATTAAATAGTTTCATAGTTGGTATTTATCAATGATCAAATACTATCCCAATGTATTTTATTTAAATACATGTGCCTCACAAAATCCCCTTTTTAATAAATTTATATTTATTAAAATTCCTCCATATCCTTAATTCTTCTAAGCTATGGTTTTATTCAAATCCAATTTGAATTATAATCTAAACCCTACCTAGAAACCTATTAATCCAATCTAGAGACCTACCCTAATCCTACCATATTCCTACTCTACTCCCATCACCTCACTTCCTAAGCATACTTCCCTACCTAATTATCCTCTGGTCATACTTGAAAAGGTGATTCCTAACCCCTTTAAGGCTAATGGAATGCTCACCCATGTGTGAGAATTCTCTCCAAAATGGTCACCCTTTCCTCTTAAAATATTTTTACTCCTTTGTCCCCCCACTTTGAATTCTTAAGCCACTCAAACATCAATGCTATATTTGACTCCAAAATAGCCATCCCTTCAAGCCTATGTGTCCCTTATGTGGATGCCACATAGGTGCCACCTCATTCAACCTCTCCTCTTCTATCCCAAAAATCTATAAATAGAGGTCTTCTCCTCTTGCATTGGCATCTCTCATTCTTGCATTGTTATTATGCTATTTTAGTTTTAGAAGTTCATTGCCAGTTTCATGCTTTTTATGCTTAAATCACTTAGAAGTTACATGCTAGGCTAATGTTCAATGAATCATTGTTTTTACCTTGTCTTGCATATCATTTTCATAGTTTAGATCATCTTTTAGAAGAATTTGAGACTAGTTCTTCATACTAGCTCTTGAATCTCTTATTTTCTTCCAATATTGCATACATATTTGCATTGCATTGGGGATCCACTCCATTTGTGTTTGAGAGAGCACATGCACAATCAATCTAAAAGAGCAAATAAAACAAGTAGCATAGGGTGCAAATATATTTTTTTAGCTCTATCTGATGTTATGATGATGTCTTGTTTGGTTTCTTGCTTATTTCATGATTTATATGTGCTAATCCGCTAACTTCTCATGTTTGAGCTTGCTCCCAACAGATTGAAGATTTCACCATACTACACCACCAATATAAATTCTACCTTATTTTAAGTCTAATAAATAATAATAATTATTTTTTTAGTCACTTATGTCTAAATTCCTAATTGATAGGTTGATTGAAAAATATCTATAATTTTCATAGAGTGTGACATTTTTCAAATCCAAAACATGCATCACATTTTATGCTTCACATACTATAGGATTTAAAAAAAAAAATTATAAAGTTTTGACCAAGTTTTGGTGGTTAGACATACACTTGTTTTCATTTTTAAAAAAAGGTTGTAGTAAAAAAATCATAATTTATTATTTACTTGGAAAAAAATTACAAAAATACATCACATCCATACATGAGTCATTGACTTAAATCTACAATCTTATAAAATAATATTATCAATTGATTGTGGCTAGGGTTGTCAAACATACACCCGCCTCTTATCTTTTTCCTAAAACTATAGTACTACTCCATAGAAATTCTGAATTTTCACTAAATATATTTATTCCTTTTTAGAAAATAACTAGTAGCTTAGAAACTACATTCAATTTGGTAGAGATTCTATTCTTACATATTTTTGAAAGAATGTTGATAACTTATTGAAATTTTTACGTCAAGTTGCCTAACTCTATTTTTCTAAAATTTCATTGTTATTTAAGGGCCTACTTTGGCCCACCATGATCTTGCAAATGCTCAACACTTAATTAAAAATAATAAATTTTTTATGATATAATAGATGAGTTATTACACTTAGGGTTTGGTATTCTCATTAGAAAATTAGACAATATTTTTAATGCATAAATGAATTTATACTAAATCAAAGAAAAATGTGTAGTGAGTGCATAGAGAAAAATAAGCAAAATCTCAATCTTTCAAATTACAATATTTTGTGATCACTTACATTTTCAATTACTGATATCGATATTCTCTAACACAAAGTTAATAACTAATTTATTAATTTAATCATTATATTGAAATAAGTCACACATAATATCTTTTTGTACATTTTTTAATTATTATTTATAAAACTAACTTTGTCACATGATTTGATTAACACTTATAAATATAAGTATCACTTAGTTGACTATGTCCAGCAATTATGCTAAATAACTTAGTGTATTGCATAAATCACAAGAAGTCATCTTTGGTGCCACAATTTTCATGTACTTTAGCTTACTCCTTAATGGTGCCCAAGAAAATCCCCCAACTAAGGCAAGATGAATTGCCAACTAATCCACGAAATCAAAGACACGATTTCGGATTTATTACAAAAACAACTTTCTAAAAAAAACTAAAAAAACAAGAAAAGCCAAATTTGGAGGCCAAGATGATATTTTTGGCTCCCAGAAAAAGGTCATAAACGGCCACCATTCGAGTTGATCTCAAAAGACAATCCAAATAACTCTTCGCCACCAATTTGCCTATAAAATTTGAGTAAAAGCCCACATCCGAGTCAAAAGTTATGACCCTCGGAAGCTCCTGCATCATGATGAGAATAAATGTGGTCATGGAGGAGTGGAGGAAAGAGTGGGAATATGAGTACTCAAAGGGAGAGCTAAAGAAGCAGGATGCATACGAGTTGTTGAAGTGGGAATAATTATGGGCTTTGACATAAGGTTGGTAGCTAGATACAAGTATAGGAATTGAATGTGTATTTATAGATGTGGTCATTGTTGAACAAAACAAGGGATATGAAAAAATGAGCATGGACCATGTAGATGTGAGAGATGAAGGAATGTGTGGAGGATGCTTATGGATGATTTGGTTGGAAGATCATAAGTAAAATATAAAAAGGTGAGTGATGTATAGAACCTAGGGTTAGGATATGGGTAGAGAGTTCATTGGTAAAATATGGAGTAGGATGGATAAAACTTGAAGGTTCGAAAGGACATTTGAAAAGAGGCAGAGGTATACACGGACTACCATATGAGAAGATATATGTCTTCAATTATTTTCTCTATAACCTTAATTATATTCATGTTGAGTTGTCTAGTGAGAAATACATTAGTAAAATCATCAACAATAAATAGAGTAGACATATCATCATAGATATAATAGCTACTTAATTTTACAAATATTTCGATTCATCCACTCACTCATATTTCTTTTAACTTTAGAATTTTTAGTTAATTCATCATCATGTCACATCTTTCTTCCTTATTAGAGTGCAACATGCTATCCTTATATGAGGTGGATGGATTAGAGATATCCACGATGTTAAAGTGATGATTTTAAACTAACATTTTGTCAAAATAAATCTAAGAATCTTGAAAACATTTATATCAGCTACTTGACTCCACAAATATTTCAATTCGTCAACCCAATTATGTTACCCGTGAATTTCAAACTTTTGACAAATAAGTCATGATCACATCTTTCCTCTTCATTAGAATTCAACATGTTATTTTCATATGAGATGAAAAGAATAGAACCAATAATAATATTAAAGTTGTTTTTTATTCGAACATTCTGTCAAAAAGAAGTCTAAGAATCTTAAAAATATCTTAAATATAAAAAATGCATTTACAAATAATACATAACTAATTAAAAGCAAAATGAATAGAAACTCTAAAAAGATTATTTTTTCTAAAATAAATGAAAATAAATTACAAGCTATAGTAAATTCGAATCAAATAAAACAATATTTGTGAAGTAATCATTCCCTTTTCTTTTGATATATGGAGTATAAGATTCTCTTTTGTATCTTTCAAGCCTATCATTTTCTTAATATAAAATGATTTTAAGAATTTAAGCAAGGAAATCAATAATATACCTGAACGTAGCACGGCATTTCATGATGCCATAAAAGACAATATAGAGAATAATGATAATAATAATTCACATTGAGCCCAAATGAATATTGCTAAAACAAAAGATGGGATAAGATAGAATATTGCAACAATTAAGTTTCATGGATACCATCATTGCTTCCACTTTATTGATGATACAAACCACCATTCAAAAAGGATAATGATAGTGTTTGCCACTTGCCCCAAGATGTGGCATAAGATATATTCTTTTGAATATTCCAATGTTAGAAACCAATGCAATAATTGTTTATTAATACGTGCTTATTTAGCGATAATGAAAAAAAAAAATCATATTGTTGGAGTAAAAAGCAAATTGATGATAAGATTTAAAAAGATAATAGGGTATAATAGAGTTTTAAAATGGTTTGGTGTCTTTTTTTGTGGGTAGATATTTGTTTTTTTAAATCGTATTTGTTGTATAATAAATTATTGAATTAATTTTTTTATGTGTTGTGATTATAGATTTTGTTTTTAAAAGTAAAAGTGGGATAACTATTATATATATTATTAATATAAAGAATCAGTAAGAAAACTTGTTATCCTTGCCTAATACAATATGTCCAATATGATTTGGTGGTACAGATTATTGAAAGTGATTTGAAATAAATATATATAATTTAATATAAAGATTTTCTATTATTAATTTTGTCTATTACAAAAATTTAATTATTATAAGTTTCTTTATTCATAGCTTGCATGATGAGTGGAGGAGGCTTAAGTCTTGGGTATGCTCCCCAAGGTCTTGGGTTTGAATCGGAGGTTCGGATTTAAGCCATGCACCTATCTTGCGAGCGTGCTCATGCATCCATCGGGGATTAGTCTCACCCCATCTGGCCTCAGGTACCCAAGATATGGGTTGTTGGGCACTGGGTTGGATCGTAAGAATACCTCCTAGACAAACAAACAAAAAATCTTCATTCATAATATTATTCTATATTTTTATATATAATATATAATATTTCTTTATAAGTATATGTAAAAACATTCATCCATTTCAAAGAAATGCACTATAATATAATATATTTATATAATAAATGTTGTTTTACTATATACTGTCATTTCATATAATTGTATGCAAGGTTTAAATTCTATTAAAATATTGTTATTTATTTATTTTAGTTATAATATTGTCATTGTATAATAAATTATTTTATTACTCCATATAATTTTTTATTTATTGTGATGAAAGATTATCTAGAAGCATATGCACAAACACAACCACTATAAATTTCTTCATTCACAATATTATTATACATTTTAAATAAGTTGACATACATTCATTCATCTAAATAACATGCAATATAATATGAAGTATCCTTTATAATAAAAGTTTCTTTACTATTTTCTTTTATTTCACATAATTATCTCATGATGTAAATTCTATTAAGATGTCATAATTTATTTTTTTGGAAAAATCTTTTAAGTTGTTGGAATGACCATAACAAACATTGCATGTTGAGAGCTTCTATGGAAGATTCTTTATTAAGTCCAATATTCATGAATTTGAATTAAAAAAGGGTATAAATTTGTCAAATTATAAATAAACAAAAATAATGGGAAAAGAGATTATATGATAAGTGAGGAATGAGGAATTAATATTCAATTACTTTTTTGTAATTTTTTTTATTACTCCAGTTTGAAGTTAGTTAAGACTACCTAATTTATCCCAGATTTTTCCAAAAAAATGTTAACTTTTTTGTGAATTTTTTTAATTGCTCCATTGAGAAGTTAGCTAGCACCACCTAGTTTATCCTGAATTTTTCTACTAATTTTTTCATGAAATTATGATTTTTTGGGAATTTCTGAAGTGGACACATCCTGAAAATGTGAAATTTTTGTGTCCTCCCCCTAGAAATCCTTGAAAACTAATCAAAAATCAAAATTTCTTTTTTTTTAAAAAAGAAGTGTGTAGAATGGAGTCTAATTTTTAAAAATGTAACTTGTTTCAAAATTCGATGAATGAGCATGTAATGCCCAAAATTTACACCCAAAAATGCAACAACTTTTTATTTTTATTTTTTTAAAAGGAATATAACATACCATTTTTACTAAATTGGCAATTCATGATTCTACTAATTATAATATTTATCAATAAAACAAGAAGGAAATGGAGCAACTTTAAACAATATCCTTTCACAGTATTCAAATGACAATCATACGAAGATGTTGGATACCTAAGTTTTCTCTTCCTTACATGTGTATCATATTCTCCTTGCCTCTCTATTTCCTGTAACTTTATATATTGCTACACAACTAGATGCATGATGTTAAATTCATTTCTAATTACATACATGATCGTTAGATAAGCTACAACAATATCATAGCGAAATCAATCATAAGCCATTTCAAACCAGTTTCGTAAAGATGTGCAAACTATGCAAAAAATATTGGTAAGGGGTGGCAAGATCAAGGAAAAACTCAGAAGTACAAGACCTAAGGGCCAGACCTAATGCCTCGGGGGCTCATCGTAGATGGCCTTGCCTACGTAACTCGCAGAGACATCATAGTTCGGGTTAAACTTTAAAACCAAAATTTTAAGGAATGCTAGAAGTGTGTATACAACCCTCTCTAGGGACAAGTTACCAAGGTCTTTTCAAAATAAACATTAGATAGCTCTCTAAAAACAAAAGTTACATTCCCATTAAAACAAGTTTTCTCTTTCATTACTTAATGAGCTTCTTAAAAAAATACCATAAAGTGTCAGTCAAAAATAATTTTCCTCAAAAGAAGATGTATGATTGTCATTAGATGTATTCCATTGGAAAATATAATATTATGACATATAACGTTGATTATAGTACACTATGCAAATTTACATGAGATCTCTAATGTTCAATGGTTAGAATATATACTTGAGAAAGTGATTTATCTATAGAACTTCTAAAAAAATTGAGCTAGGCATAAGTATCCCATCGAAAATCTCAAATGAAAGTATTTATAAGCTAAAATACAATCAAGTCCTCAAACCCCTCCGTTACTAATTTATTTAAAAACAATTATATTACAATGTGGTATTGACCAATCTATGATTAAAATAAATATAAACATCAACTAGTAAATATGATCTAGCTAAGATAATCTACTAAAAGGAAAATGAATATGTCTCCAATAACTTCAACTACCCATGTCAAACTATTAAATTCTAAAAAAAGTTAAACCATGTGACTATTCACTCACAATACGAGATCCAATAGTTTAAATAAAATATCATACTAATCTTTATAACATAATATTAACAATATGACAATGAAAAGCATTCTTGATGTGTAGGTAGAGCTAATGATAAGAATTGCTACAATTTAGTTGACAAAAAAAATCAAAAGATTTAATAATTACTAATCTAAAGCTCTAATCAACTCCTAAATTGTTTCATTCCACCAACAATGAATCCTTCAAAATTATTCAATAGAGAAGAAAATATAAATATTTCTTTAAATATAGGACATGAGAGGTTTAATCCAATATATTTTTAGAAATATATATATCCTTGTAGGAAGGATAGCAATACTCAATTTAGTTCATTTCACAAATAAAGAAGACGTTACCCTATGCGAATTTAGATTAAAAGGAAAATTTCTCTTTAAAGAATTAGGCTCTATAATTACATGTGTTAAAATAACTACTCTTTATATAATTAAAGGATTCTATGGTAATTATCACTGAAATAGAGGCTATGATAACTATTTATCATCTAAGTCTTGTGTTTGACTAAAACTTCTTGCATTTAAGAGTTACCTTAAGTTCCATTTGGACATTAATTTAAGGAGGTTGACAACTATCTTCTTTGTACAATATCTATTAAAGTAAATCCAAACCCTGTTCCCATCTAAGTCAAGTAACACAACAATAATGCATAGATATTGGAAGAACTAAATGTCCAAGCTTTAAAGAACCAAACTTTTTAGCTACTGGCCTTCCAGCCTGTGCTATTATGGAAGTTTTTTCTTTGTAAAGGGGTATGGACAACCAATGAGACACAATGAAGGTGAAATCTTGTTGAATAAAATGGTTGGCACACTGGTAGATATGCATGCAAAATATGGAACCATAAAAAGGAAGCAGGAGAACCGTTTGACAGAATGCTCCAAAGGTATATTGTATCATGGGAAGTTGTGGTAAGAAGATTTCAAGGAATTATTGATTCCAAACAAAAATGTATTATCAAAATGTGGTATCATCTTTTTTTTTAGCGATATATGCGATCATAGACAATGCCATTAATCTATAAAATAGAGGAAGAACAGAGAAGGGATTCAAGAAACTAACCGAAGTTGTTTGAGGGTGAGCAGTTTGTCAACATAAAACTTCTTTCTTGTGCTTTTGCATCATCATCTCACCCAGTTGTCCAATGATAACCTCAAGGATCGGCCATAGCTAGTGAATCCGGTATGGCTTCCCAAAGGAATGGTTATATATTATGCTTTCCAGGAAGGTGAGGTAAGGAGTTTCAATGTTTACAGTGTGCTTGTCATGATTAGCACAGTTTTTGGAAGATTGGGATTGAAAGCATTAATCAAAGGGTAATGTGGTGATTGTCTCCCCTCACCAAATCCCCCAAGAAGAGGCTGCGAGAGCCTTCCAATAATATGCGGTGGCTTGGTAGGGAGTCATTTCCCACATCCACTCCCAGCCGCCGAGTGCCGCCGACCCCCTATATCAATTTTCATTAGCACCATTCCCTTGCGTGCACAGCGGGAGCTCCATCCCCTCTGAATTTTTTTACCTCCCTCCTCCCCAAAACTTAGCATAGCCCCCTCCTTTCCACCGAACTA
>MU226403.1:1000816-1016511 GCA_018584345.1 Thuja plicata | reverse complement strand
ATGCAAGAAATTGTGTAATTCAATACCTATACCAATGTTTTCACCCACGATTATTATTACCTTCAATGATATATCTAATTCTACTATTATCACTAGATGACACTAATACAAATGTTAACCATTGATCGCACTATCTATATATTTACTACATTCCACATTGACGTCATCCTTAAAACCAACTTAAGATGCTCCTAACACAACTAAGAAATGCATCTATGAGTAAGTCATGCCACAACTCAATGGAGATCCTCATTATTATGAGGAAAATAAACTTAATAAAATAGAACATGTAAATTACATACTTAGAGGGGCCTTAGTTATAGTCAAGTCAAATCGTAATTATCCCACCACATTTTCCAGTATAAGGTTCATTAATATATATATCCTTCCAACTCTCTCTCTACTCTCTTACACAAACTATATACAAAAAAAATGTGCATAATTAAAATTATCTTCTTACTAATATATGAATAAATATATATTACATATTTAACATCAACATAATAATGATATAGTCAGAACTTAGCTATATGCCATAGTAGGGGCTTGACATATATAGATCATTAGACAGTGAGATTCATACAAGAGTTTATGCAGTATGAAATGATAAGACCTAATTAGCAATAGAAGGATAGACATAAGATATCACTATCAATTAATTCCTCTCCTCACACCTTCATTTGTAATAAAGAAATGAAGAAAAGTAGATAAATTACTAACCTTTTTCCCCTTGGAGCTTTCTCACAACCTTCCTTTAAGAACATCAAAGATTGTTGCGTTGAATTTCTCCTATATACTCACTCACAACCAATCAAAATCATCAATACAATATATAATCCTATATAAATGAACATGAAGTATAATCATCATATAATACAAAATGTTTCTATTCGCTTTGTCCTTCATAAATAAAATAACCATACTTTACTCTTTTTGGACATTTGTTTATTCCAAGATAATACTCCATGATAGCTAAACCATAATGTGTTTTCAATTCCACCATACATATACAACTCAAGACCATAATTAGACTATTCCATGTGAGTCACTTAACCTTAATAAAGATCTAATAATAAACCAAATTTATGTATTATCAAACTCAAGTAACATACCCCAAGGTAACCCCAAAATATAAGGAATATGTGTTGGTGTATAGGTGGGGTATCACAGAGCCAAAATCTAGGCCCAAAATAATACACATTGGTTTTTGACAAAAATCAGACATACATACAAAATAAAATAGAGATGAAAAGCTTAACATAATCAGAATTCAAAATAAATTATATGGTTAGATAGATAACAAAGAGATCTACAATATCAAGTCATCTAATTTTATCATTATTGAACCACATGCAAACCTTACAGGGAGCACACAAGAAAAAATGTAAATTTTTTGTATGTTTGCTGGAAAACACATCTCAAACCTATTTGAATCCTCCAAGCCTTTGTATTGGATCTCCAAGTAAAATCCAAGCATTAGGCTTGGTAAATTCAAATGTATTTCAAAGTGGGTACACACTATTCTACGTACACACTATGCATATTTATGGTTTACATAGCGCGTACGCATTATCTAAACTACAAGTTTACATAGCGTGTAAAGGCTTAATGGAGAGAGAGAGAGTAATGTTTCTTATGACCCCTTAAGCCCCTTAATGTGTACTATGACCCCTAATATGTATTCTTAGGGTTCCTAAGGGGTACTAAGGTGTCTTAAGGGGTCATAACACCCATTAATGCATCCTACAACCCCTTATGACCCCTTATAAACCCTTAAGAATCCTAAGAGTACATCAAAGGGGTTGTAAGGGGTCTTATGGGGTCCCAAAACACACTAATGTGTCCTATGACTCCTTAAGATACCTTAATGTATACTAGGACCCTAATATGTATTCTTAGGATTCCTAAGGGGTCGTAAGGTGTCTTAAGGGGTCCTAAGATACATTAATGACTCCTATAACCCCTTATGACCCATTATAACCCCTTAGGAAGCCTAAGAGTACATCTTAGGGATTGTAGGGTGTCTTAAGGGGTCCTAGGACCCAATAGTGCATCCTACAACTACTTATGACACCTTAAAACCCATCAGGAAGCCTAAGAGTACATCTTAGGGGTCGTAAGGGGTCTTATGGTGTCCTAAGACATAGTACATTGTCTTATGATCCCTTAACACTTGTTAATGTGTACTAGGAACCCTAAGATGTATTCTTAGGGTTCCTAAGGGGTCGTAAGGTTTCTTAAGGGGTTGTAGGACACATTAATACATCTTACAACCACTTATGACCCCTTACAACCCCTTAGGAAGCCTAGGAGTACATATTAAGGGTCGTAAGGTGTCTTAAGGCATCCTGGGATGCATTAATGTGTTTTACAACCCCTTATGACCCCTACAACTCCTTAAGAAGCCTAAGAGTACAACTTCAAGGTTGTAAGATGTCTAAAGGGATACAAGGACCCATTAATGCATCCTACGACCCCTTATGACCCCTTACGACCCCTTAGGAAGCCTAAGAGTACCTCTTAGGGGTCGTAAGGGGTCTTATGGTGTCTTAAGAAACATTAATGTGTCATATGACCCCTTAAGACCTCTTAATGTATTCTAGGACCCCTAATAAATATTCTTAGGGTTCCCAAGGGGTACTAAGGTGTCTTAAGGGGTCCTAACACCCATTATTGCATCCTACGACCCCTTATGACCCCTTATAGCCACTTACAAAGCCCAAGACTACACCTTAGAGGTAGTAAGGTGTCTTAAGGGGTACTCAGACCCATTAATGCATCCTACAACCCCTTATGACCCCTTACGACCCCTTAAGAAGCCTTAGAGCACATCTTCGAGTTCGTAAGGGGTCGTATGAGGTCCTAAAACACATTAATGTGTCCTATGACCCCTTAAGACACCTTAATGTATACTAGGTCCCCTAAGATGTATTATTAGGGTTCCTAAGGGGTTGTACAGTGTCTTAAGGGGTCCTAGGACCCATTAGTGACTCCTACAACCCTTATGACCCCTTACGACCTCTTAGGAAGCCTAAGAGTATATCTTAGGGGTTGTAAGGTGTCTTAAGGGGTCTTAGGACCCATTAATGTGTCCTACGATGCCTTATAACACCTTAAGACCCATTAAGAATACTAAGAGTACATCTTAGGGGTTGTAAGGGGTCTTATGGTGTCCTAAGACATAATAATGTGTCTTATAACCCCTTAAGAGCCTTTAATGTGTACAGGAACCCTAATATGTATTCTTATGGTTCCTAATGGGTACTAAGGTATCATAATGGGTCCTAGGACCCATTAATGCATCCTACGACCACTTATGACACCTTACAACCCCTTAGGAATCTTTATAGTACATCTTAAGCGTCGTAAGGGGTCCTAAGACATAGTAATGTGTCCTATGACCCCTTAAAACCCATTAATGTGTAATTGAACCCATAATATGTATTCTTAGGGGTCCTTATGGGTACTAAGGTGTTTTAAGGGGTAGTAAGACCCATTAATGCATCCTACAACCCCTTATGACCTCTTACAACCCCTTAAGAACCCTACGAGTACATATTAGGGATCATAAGGCACCTTATGGTGTCCTATGACACATTAATTTCTCTTATGACCCCTTAAGACACCTTAATGTGTACAAGGAACCCTAAAATATATTCTTAGGGTTCCTAAGGGATCGTAAGGTTTTTTAAGGGGTCCTATAACACATTAATGCATCTTACAACCATTTATTACACCTTACAACCCCTTAGAAAGCCTAAGAGTACATATTATGGGTTGAAAGGTGTCTTAAGGGTTCCTAGGACCCATTAATGTGTCCTACAACCCCTGATGACCCTTACACCTCCTTCAGAAGCCTAAGAGTACAACTTAGAGGTTGTAAGGTGTCTTAAGGGGTACAAGGACTCATTAATGCAACCTACAACCCCTTATGACCCCTTACGACCCCTTAAGAAGCCTAAGAGGACATCTTAGGGGTCATAAGGGGTCTTATGGAGTCCTAAAACACATTAATGTGTTGTATGACCCCTTAAGACACCTTAATATATAATAGAACCCCTAAGATCTATTCTTAGGGTTCCTAAGGAATTGTAAGGTGTCTTAAGGGGTCCTAGGATGCATTAATGACTCCTACGACCCCTTACAACCCCTTAGGAAGCCTAAGAGTATATCTTAGGTGTCATAAGGTATCTTAAGGGGTCCTAGGACCTATTAATGCATCCTAAAACCCCTTATGACACCTTAAAACCCATTAGGAATCCTAAGAGTATATCTTAGGAGTCGTAATGACTCCTACAACACCTTATGACCCCTTAGAAAGCCTAAGAGTACATCTTATGGGTCATAAGGTGTCTTAAGGGGTCCTAGGACCCATTAATGTGTCCTACGACCCATTAAGAATCCTAAGAGTACATATTATGGGTTGTAAGGGGTCCTATAGTGTCCTAAGACAGTAATATGTCCTATGACCCCTTAAGACCTGTTAATGTATACTAGGAACCCTAATAAGCATTCTTATGTTTCCTAATGGGTACTAAGGTGTCTTAAGGGGTCATATGACCCATTAATGCATCCCATGACTGCTTATGACACCTTATGACCCTTTAAGAAGTCTTAGAGTGCATATTAAAGGTCCTAATGGGTCTTAAGGGGTCCTAAGACATAGTAATGTGTCCTATGACCCCTTAAAACCCCTCAATATGTAATCAAACCCCTAATATGTATTATTAGAATTCCTTATGGGTATTAAGGTGTCTTAAGGGGTCTTAGGACCCATTAATGCATCTTACGACCCCTTATGACCCATTAGGAACCCTAAGAGTACATCTTAGGGGTCATAAGGGGTCTTATGGTGTCCTAAAACATAGTAATATGTCCTATGGCCCCTTAAGACCTGTTAATGTGTACTAGGAACCCTAATATGTATTCTTATGGTTCCTAATGTGTACTAAAGTATCTTAAGGGCTCCTAGAACCCATTAATGCATCCTACGACCACATATGACACCTTACAATCCCTGAGGAAGCCTTAGAGTACATCTAAGAGAGAGAGAGAGAGAGAGAGAGAGACCCCTTAGGAAGCTTAAGAATGCATCTTAGGGCTCTTAAGAGGTCCTAAGACAAAGTAATGTGTCATATGACCCCTTAAGACATGTATTCTTAAGCCTCTCTCTCTCTCTCTCTCTCACACACACACACACACACACACACACACACACACACACCTTCTCTCCCTCTATCTCTTCCTTTCTTACCCTTTCTCTCTCTCCTTCCTTGTCACCCCCTCTGTCCCTCTATTATTTTATGTTTCTAACATAGGGCGTACACCCTAAAGAATGTACGGGCTATGTAAGAATACAAAAATGGTAACAAATCTAAGAAACTCATGAAAGAGGCCCACAATTTCTTTATACTATCTGATTTCTATGTTATGTTCGACAAATATTCACTTTCATGGTGTTGAAGGTCACAAAGAAGCATATTTTATCAATTGCACCACCTTTTTGTTTAAAAATCAACATCAAAGTGTGAAAGTCAATCACTCTTCACCAAAATTGATTGATTGACGTAAGTTTTTAATTTTTTAGATGTGAAATATGAATAAAGAGTCTTTTTGTATATAATTGATATAATACATGGACTTGTTGAAGGCATAATTTGACATATTGTAAGATATTTATATTATAATTTGTCATAGATTTATATTTTAATTTGAGTTATTGTAGTAGATTGATATTATAAATTCACTTATTGTAATAGATTGATATTATAATTTGAAAGTTGTAATGAATTCATATGTAGAAATCATCATCATGCCAAGCAAATGAGAAAAGACTCTAACTCCAGAAGAGCATGAAAGAGACAAAGAGAAGAAAAGGGACAGAATGTGACAACTTCGTGAGCACAAAAAAATCCATACCATAGAAGAAGATTTTCCTTTGGATGATGAACATGAAACATAAATAGAAAGTAAGAGAGAATTGTAATTGGAAACAAAAAGGCAACGAATGAGAAACTTGCATGCAAAAAGAAAATTTAATTACGAAGATGTGGGCACATCATCTATAAGTTCCCAATTTGAATAGACATCATCATCCAATGTTGGAGACACACCCTTGTATCATCTTGAAGGCACACCATTGTATCATGTTGAAGACACACCATTGTCTATATTTCAAGGTGTAGGCACACAATTCTATCATGTTGAAGGCACACCGTTATCTACATCTGAAGGTGTAGGCACAACATTGTGTCCTATTGAGAGAACACCATTAACATCTCAAGTTGGTGAGGATTCATCTTTCACATATCAATTTCAAGGCACATCATCTTTGGTTGAAGGTACACAATTCACACATAATGTTGTTGATGCTCCAAATGTTGAGGCCACTAAATAGTTGAAAACACCTCCTAGAATTGTTTATACAAAGCTAAAATATTTGATTGATATTGATACTAATATTTTGCAAGAAATTCCTAACAAGATTCCCAAGCGTACTTTTCAAAGATATGCTATTAGTATTTAGAGATTATTTTTTGAGAATTTAAATGTGACAAGAAGATGTCAACTATTTGTTGAAATGATGAGAAATCTTAAATTTAGGCCCATCATGAAGATTCTTGAGCTAAGAACAATGGAATGACCTCGTAAACACTAGGAATGACTTCATTTTTCTCACCAAGTGTCTAGAACATTGCCAACCACTCTGGAGCTAAGTGTTCCTTAAGGTGCACTGAGCAAAATAATTGGCGATCTTCAAGCATCCATTTCTCAGAGCTCATGAGAGGTATCAAAAAACCATTAGATGCTACATGACTATGTCATGGAGGTCTACGATAACCTATTTCATTTTTTGGTGATTCACTTTATTTTTGATTTTGTGACCCAATCTTGGTTGATGCCAAAAATTGCAATGTTGCTCAGTTGAAAGCTGCAACATTGCATATCTTTCAAACCATTCACTATAGCATCAAATTGTCTAGAATAATAGCTTTGATAGGATGGTTAAATGTTAGGAATGACCTTTTTTCTCTCACCAAGTGGCTCAAACATTTTTGACCACTCTAAAGCCAAGTGTTCCTGAAGGTGCATTGAGCAACAAAATTGGAAATCTTCAGGCGTCTATTTATCAAAGCTTGTGAGAGGTATCAAAAAACAATTAGGTTCTATAGTAATGTGTCACCAAGTTATAGGATAACCTATCTCATTTTTTAGATATTCACTTTCATTTTGATTTGGCGACCCAATCTGGGTTGATGCCAAAACTTGCAATGTTGCTCAGTTGAAAGATGCAACATTGCATATCTTTCAAACCTCTCATCGTGGCATCTAACCATCCATGTCAAAAGCTATATTAGGCTAGTTAAATTATAGGAATTACCTCATTTCACTCACCAAGTGACTCGAACATTTTTGACCACTTTGGAGCCAAGTGTCCCTAAATGTGCACTCAACAACAAAATCAGCGATCTTCAGGCGTGCATTTATTAAATATCATGAGAGGTATAAAAAAAGTGTTAGGTTCTATGGGACAGGGTCATAGAGGCCTATGATAACCTATCTCAATTTTTGGAGATTCACTTTTGTTTTGATTTGGCAACCCAATCTCGGTTGATGCTAAAACTTGCAATGTTGGTCAGTTAAAAGCTTCAACATTGAATATCTTTCAAACTGCTCATCGTGGAATCAAACTGTCCATGCCAATAGCTCTGTTAGGCTACATAAATGATAGGAATGACCTCATTTTTATCACCAAGTGGCTCAAACATTTCTGACCACTCTAGAGCCAAGTGTTCCTAAAGGTGCACTACGCAACAAAATTGGCCATCTTCAGGAGTCTGTTTCACGGAGCTCCTAAGAGGTATCGAAGAATTTTTAGGTGCTACAATACCATGTCATGTAGGTCTATGATAAACTATCTGATTTTTTTCAGATCCACTTTTGTTTTGATTTGGAAATCCAATCTTGGTTGATTCCAAAACTTGCAATGTTGCTCAGTTGAAAGATGCAACATTGCATATCTTTCAAACCACCAGTAGTGGAATCAAACCATCCATGCCAAAAGGTCTGGTAGGATAGGTAAACTCTAGGAATGAACTCATTTTTATCACCAAGTGGCTCGAACATTGCTGACCACTCTAGAGCCAAGTGTTCCTAAGGTGGACTGAGCAACATAATTGGTGATCTTCAGATGTCTATTTCTCAGAGCTCGTGAGAGGTATCAGTGAAATGTTAGGTTCTATGGGACCATGTCACTAAGGCCTACAATAGGCTATCTCAATTTTTGGATTTTCACTTTCATTTTGATTTGGCGACCCAATCTCAGTTGAGGCCAAAAATCTCTATGTTGCTCCGTTGAAAGCTGCAACATTGCATATCTTTCAAACCGCTCATCGTGGCATCAAACCATCCACACCAAAAACTATAGTAGGTCATTAAAATGATAGGAATGACCTCTTTTTTCTCACCCAGTGGCTCAAACATTTTTGACCACTCTAGAGCCAAGTGTCCCCCAAGGTGTACTCAACAACAAAATCAGTGATCTTTAGGTGTTCATTTCTCAGAGATTGGGAAAGGTATCCATGAAATGTAAGGTTCTATATGACCATTTCATGGAGGCCTATGATAACCTATCTCATTTTTATGAGATTCACTTTCTTTTTGATTTGGCAACCCAATCTCGATTGATGCCAAAACTTGCAATGTTGCTCAGTTGAAAGCTGCAACATTGCAATCCTTCAAACTGTTTATCATGGCATCAAACCATCCATGCCAAAAAATCTACTAGGCTGGGTAAATACTAGGAATGACCTCATTTCACTCACCAAGTGGTTTGAACGTTGCTTACCACTCTAGAGCTAAGTGCCCCTCAAGGTGCACTCAACAACAAAATTAGTGATCTTCAGGCACCCATTTATCAGAGCTCATGAGAGGTATCAAAAAATTTTTAGGTGACACGAGACCATGTCAAAGAGACCTAAAATAACCTATCTCATTTTTTCAAATTCACTTTCATTTTGATTTGGCAGCCCAATCTCAGTTGATGCCAAAACTTGCAATGTTGCTCAATTGAAAGCTGCAACATTTCATATCTTTCAAATCACTCTTCATGGAATCAAACCTTATGTTCCAATAGCTCTGGTAGGATAGTTAAATTATAAGACTAGTCTCATTTATCTCACCAAGTGGCTTGAATTTTTCTGACCACTCTGGAGCCAAGTGTCCCTCAAGGTGCACTCAACAACAAAATCAGCAATCTTCAGGCATCCATTTCTCGGAGCTTGTGTGAGGCATCGATAATCCATCAAGTGTTACAAGACCATGTCATGGAGACCTACGATAACCTATCTCATTTTTTGGATATTCACATTTATTTTGATTTGGCAACCCAATCTAGATTGATGTCAAAACTTGCAATGTTGCTCAGTTGAAAGCTGCAACATTGCATATCTTTCAAACCTCTCATTGTGGCATCAAATCGTCTATGCCAAAAACTCTTGTAGGTTGGGTAAACACTAGGAATGAAATTTTTTCTCCCACCAAGTGGTTCAAACATTTCTGACCACTATGGAGCCAAGTGTCACTCAAGATGCACTGTGCACTAAAATTCATGATCTTTAGGCATCTGTTTCATGGAGCTCGTGAGAGATATCGATGAACCGTTAGGTGCTCCAAGACCATGTCATGGAGGTCTATAATATGCTATCTCATTTTTTGGATATTCACTTTCATTTTGATTTGGCAACCCAATCTCGGTTAATGCAAAAACTTGCAATGCTGCTCAGTTGAAAGATGCAACATTGCATATCTTTCAATGCGCTCATTGTGGCATTGAACCATCCACACAAATAGCTTTGGTAGGAAAGGTAAGTCCTAGGAATGACCTCTTTTCTCTCACCAAGTGGATCTAACATTTTTTACCACTCTGGAGACAAGTGTCTCTGAAGGGCATTGAGCAAAAAAATTGGCGATCTTCAAGCGTTCATTTCTGGAAGCTCATACGAGGTATCGAAAAACCAAAGGGTGATATAGGACCATGTCATGGAGGCATACCATAATCCATCTCACTTTATAGAGACTCACTTTAATTTTGGTTTGGTGACCCAATCTCGGTTGATACCAAAACTTGTAATGTTGCTTAGTTGAAAGTTGCAACATTGCATATATTTAAAACTACTCATTGTGGCATTCAACCCTCTTCTCAAAAATCTCTGGTAGGCTGGGTAAATGATAGGAATGACCTCATTTCAATGAGTAAGTGGCTCAAATGTTGTCGACCAATCTGGAGCCAATTGTTCCTAAAGATGCACTGAGAAACAAAATCGGTGATCTTAGGTGTCTATTTCTCGAAGCTTGTGAGAGGTATCAAAAACATGTCAGGTGCTATAGGAATACATCACGGAGGCCTATGATAACCTATCTCAGTTTTTGGAGATTCAGTTTAGTTTTAATGTGGGGACCCAATCTCGGTTGATTCCAAAACTTGCAATGTTGCTTAGTTGAAAGTTGCAACATTACATATCTTTCCAAGTGCTCATTGTGGCATCGAACTGTCTACACTAACACCTTCAATTTGATGATTAAATGCTACAAATAATCTTTTTAGGCTTCATATCTCACTCGAACATTATGGACTACAATGTACTAGTGCATCCCTTAACGTTCTTGTAATGCGCTAAATAGGTTGAGGTGGTCAAAATGCTCCAATAGGAATAAAATTGGGTAGGATTTATATTTTTAATCTTATATGACCTATTATAACTTGTTTAAGGTGTTGGGATGGAAATTATGAGTCTAGGTTTATGAAATGAAACATACATATTCTGATAAAGTATGAATCATATAGTAACAATATACATAGATATATGTGCAAGCATAAATATAAGGCATAAGCAATTTACAAATCATAACACATCCACATAAACATAAAGTAGTATACATCAATACACATGACACATGAAATTCATACTTAAAACATTAACTATATATATTCGTAGGGTATGAAGAAAAAAATATATGTCCAATAATGTCATAGATCAAATATATCCAATATAATTAAATTGGCTTCGTGAAAGCCAAATGGATATAGAAAATGTAACTTATGTAATCTACAAAAAATATGTCGAGTAATGCCATATTGGTATACAATGATTATCCCTAATATTTTTGTTTCCCGAAAGGGGAAGAAAAAAATATTGGGTTGTCTTCGATCGTCACATTAATGGAGATGCAGTAGTCTTCTGAGTGCACTCACTAGTCCTCCTGTCTAGACTCTTCTACAACTCGAGCTGATAAATAAAAAGTATAAACATCAATAACTAATATACATCAAAATTAAATCATACGATGACGTAAAATAGAATATTTTCTTACCGCTACTAAATAGTCACTATGTACATCCACCGAAGGGGCACGGTGACAATCTGGAGTAATGAGTCCCTACAACAATGATCAAAATAATAATTAAAATACATATATAAATATCATTAAAAATTTCAATACAAACTATTAAAATAATAATTAAAATTAAGTAATCTCTTTCATACCTCGGTCAGTGCTTCAGAACTAGCTATAGCTACAGCTACACCATGATCCAAAGTATCGTGAACAACATGAGGGGTCTCTATTGTCAATAAATGAAATTGAACAATGTATTATGTAGTTATCAAGAATACCTATAATATTTTACAACCCTACTAATGAATAAATGGTACCTCTGTGAAGGTGCCACCGCATCCTTCAATGTGCGGTGTCGATGTCATAGCTCCAACATTAAACTAGTGCACATGTGTGGTATTTTATAAGAAAACCATTCATATAAGAACTTACCACTGACTTGTTAATTATAATGCATTATTACATATATACATGTGAACTAAATGATGTCTTCAAAAATCCAGGTGAAAGAATGTGATCACTACCATGACCACTTTGACTCTGGATTTTGATCATAATTTGTCTAGTAATTTAGTTATTCATTCATTTATTAATTAAATATAATCAAGTAAATCAAATTAACATGCAAATATACATACCTCAAGGAAAGTTGAATGATGCCCTTTGTTGTCTAATGTGAACGTCGATGGTCCAACAGTGAACTAATGTACATGCATAATAATTTATGAGATAACCATCCATATAATTATATAATAATCAAATGTATTAGTTAAAATTCTTTATTCGATACATACTTGTGGAGCTGACGACATAGTGTAAATGGGGGCCAGGGGATCATTTTCACTACAACCGACACTCTTTCCCTAAATTTTCATCACAATCAATAGATACTAATTTAATTATTCATTCATTTAAAAATGAAATATGATGAAATAAATTCAAAGAACTTGCAAATATTTACATGTGTATCAATGCCAAATGTTGCATTGAGAAAATCATCAGGCATCATTCAATCATCCTCTTGCTCTCTGTTGGTAGTACCAAATGTGCACAAGGATCCACAAGAACAACAAATATGTCCCTTACAAGACCGACCATGGTCACCCTCAACTAGAAGACTGGCGCACTGAATGAGAGTCTGTGTTCAAAGCACTAATTGTGCCTAGTGTGTCCACCTCCACATGTTCCTTCATAATGGAAGGAATAATAACATGATCCACATGTGGCTTTCCATAGGGAACCCTAGGTGCATTAGGGTCATGACATGCCATAGGTATATCAAATGATGACCCCCCACCTCTACCCCAAGACTCTAGAAAGTCAAAATAATTTGGTACCTCCTTCATGACAAAGTCACAATAGAGTTTCCGCAAGAAATAGATAGGAACCTCATGATTGTTACAGGGAGGAATAAAAGACCATCCACTGTCTATCCCAAATTTTTTTTTTATATATTCATGTAAGAAACAATGAATTGGCAACCTCTTTTTTATTTTTAAGAGTATCAGTTTCCCCTAGCTTGTTAAAGAGTTTGAAAATGTCATCTTTTGTGGTTTGTTTGTTTTTTATGCCCTCATATGATAATTTACTTGCATAATATCATTTTTGTTCTTCTCTTTTGTTGTACCATAAATTAAGTTTCCCACTAACTGAACCTATGTGGGTCACGATTAATTCTAATTATTTTGAAAGTGTTGCCCTTCCATAATTTGTATCAATAGAATCTTTTAACCTCCTAATTAAATATTATATTTCTCTTTTCCCTCTTTCTATTTGGTTAATCAAAATTTCATGTGTTCCAGGAGGAGATTTTTTACTGGTAGAGGCGGTTGGGGTTCATTATCTTGGTTATTTTCAACATTCATTTGTTCATGAGGAGAAGATGAAGGGTTTGGTTGAGGGATTTCTTTGAGGAGATCATTCCTTCCTAGCAATGAAAACAAAATCTATTTTAAAAGCCTAATTAAACTTAAAATTTAAGAAAAGAAAATTTGACAATCAAATTTGATTGAAAACTAAAAATTAAACTTAAATTTCAAAATAAATAAGAGGCATAGGTTATAGAATCATTTACCTTTTCTTCTGATTCAACCTTGATGACATCGTGGAGCCATTTTTGGTTTTCTTTAATGAAGAAAACAACCAAAATGTTCTACGTACACGCTCTAGACCTTGTATTTTTGCCGAGCTATAGGTTTTAGGGGAACAAATGAGCCATTTTTGTGGCTCTTTAAACTTTATAGGAATTCACATAGCATGTGCGCACTATGGTTTGAATTGCCCAAGCCTAAGGCTTGGAAAATCCAATCCATTGCACGTGCATGCTATAGTACACACACACTTTACTGCTTATGCACTATGCTTTCTAACATTTCTAAACATGGTTCTCTTGTATAATTTTTACCGTCCATTAATTTTCTTTGATATATGATCACCATTAGGAGACAATAAGGAAAATTGGTGAGATTATTGAAGAAATGGTTGTTCCTTCCATGGTTATAGCTTTGTATCATTTTAAAGGCATTTACAGGCTTACTTCCTTGCTTAATAATGTTTTAGTAACACCTCTCTCCATCTAGCCTACTGTTAGGTCACCCCTAGAGATTAGCTCAAGCTTATGGTGGATGGAATGTTGATGTAGGAGCATCAAGGGTCTAGAGAGGAAACTAAGGAAACAATATTTATAGTACTGTAATAAGGCCATGTTAAGGCCATTTATTTCATTTTCATAGTTATTTAATGTCTTTTCATTCTTGGATTTCAAATGTAAGGCCTATTGAGCCACTACGCAACCATTTGGCCTATAAGGCCCTAGATTGGTCAAAGGTGGTAAACTAGTCAAATAGGGGTAAGACTATTGGAAATAAGGTCTAATAGGAATTTTTAACATGTTTGTAAAGTCATAGAAGAAATTTGAAGTCATTTGGATATAAGGAGTAAAAGTTGAACTAAAGTTGCTTGACAACTTTGTCCAACTTTGCAAAATAAGTTGTTACTTGTTAGACTAATGTCCAACTAGTTCAAAAATTAGTTGAATAATATTATAAATGAATTTTAAGTGCTAAATGATGAAATTATTTTTCCATTATTACACTTAGTGAAAAACATTGACAAATCTCACCGGCAGACTAAAGAATTACCACCAGACTACAAGCATCACCGGCAGATTACAAGCATTACCGGCGAACAGCGAGCATACTTGAGAGAACACAAAGGTCATGAAAAATGCTAAGTATGAAAGTGACAACCATCATCGATGACCACAAGCATTACCAGTGACACAGTTTTGAGAACTAACCTGACAGGAACAGAAAAGGCATACCCGACGACAAGTTCAAGAAAGGAACACCGACAACCAAGAAAACCAACCGTCAGAACTAACAGTTAGTTAAAGAACCCGCAAAAAGTGGATCTGATTTTTACACGATGGATAAAGCAATGTAATTCTATTTATAGAGTTTTAATTTGTTTTAAATCATAACTTTAGGGTCAAGCAAGCTTTATGTAAATGTTTTAAAGCATCCTAATGGATCAAAAACATATCTAACTAAAGATCAAGGTCAAGTTGTAAACCTTGGATCTAGAGTTAACTTGTGTAGCATGAATCAAGAATTGAGCCAAAATATAGTATAAATAGATGTTCAAATCAATTGTGAGTAATGAATTCATTATTGTTGATAGCCACGAAGAGCATCTAAGGAGCAGAAGACAAAATTCATGCAAAGTTCAGAAATAGATCACATCAGTTATCAAGAACACACAGAGGCTACCGACGAGCAGATAAAGGTATTATTCAATCATGGAAGGATGATTACTTATATATATGAAGATTATTTAGATCTATTATCAGTAGTTGAATATTGTATACATCATCAGATCAAATACTTATGTAGTTGCATTCTAACAAGTGCATCACATCTAAAATCCTTTTGTAGAAGGTGGACTTAACAGTTCTTTACAAATCTCTTAACAGAGTGCACACTTAACATTGTTGCTAAAGCTTCAAACAAAGTAGATCTTAATAGGTCTCCACTGTAATACTCCTAACACGGTAGGTCATCAGAAGTGACCAATTGTAAGCCTTAACCGGCCCCTTCTTATCTGCAGATAGTGAAGTCTTGTGGGTAACAATCCCCACCGCAATTTTTATTTTCTAACAGGAGTTTTCTGTGATATCATATCTTGTGTTATGTGTTATCTATTTTCATGAATGTTTCTATTATGGTTACATACTAAAAGAATTTATGATATGATTGCATATACATAAAGAAAGATGAACAGTTAGATAAGATAATTTA
>MU226403.1:922972-993579 GCA_018584345.1 Thuja plicata | reverse complement strand
GTAGATCTTAATAGGTCTCCACTGTAATACTCCTAATAGGGTAGGTCATCAGAAGTGACCAATTGTAAGCCTTAACCGGCCCCTTCTTATCTGCAGATAGTGAAGTCTTGTGGGTAACAATCCCCACTGCAATTTTTACTTCCTAACTGGAGTTTTCTATGATATCATATCTTGTGTTATGTGTTATCTATTTTCATGAATGTTTATATTATGGTTACATACTAAAATAACTTATGATATGATTGCATATACATAAAGAAAGATGAACAATTAGATAAGATAATTTACAAATTGATGATTAAGGGTTAATGGGCTAACCAAGAAAAGTTTTAGAGGTACTGATTCACCCCTCCCCTCTCAGTACATCATCTCAATATAATTCCAACACTAAAATTTAATTCTTTGGGTCGAGTGAACACATAATTGGATTTTGATGAAAGATTCTAATAAAATCATTGAAATTTCCTATCATTTTCCTATAAAATTCATGAACAGTCACGTGCCATTCAAATCTGGTGATGATTTTTGGTTCCAAATATATTTAGGAATGAAGTATAATGAATCCCATTTCATTTTTATCAAGTTTAAGGTATGTTCATTGAAATTTAAGGGAGATCCATCAATTTTGGTCAAAATTGTCAACAAACCCTCACTTTCAAAGGGTTTCTCAAAGATTTGTTTATATCGCCATATTCCACAGATAGAAAACTATAATATTCTATATTTTACTATAAATTTGATCTATCTAACCATTTCAAGTGGTTTTAGAACAAATTATTGTGTGTGGTGTAAGATCTCATGAGCCCTAGGCTGACTGTCATTCATTTTCTTATTTGATGTGACTGTAATCTTCAATATTTGACAATAAAAGATCACTTGAAAATGTCTTAATGGAAACATATGATTGAAAAGGATAAAGGAGAACCTAAAAAACCTTCTAAGAGCTCTGGATCAATGTTTCTATGTTTTTTTGGGATCAAACTGCTTTAACATAGACATAATTATCCTATTTTGTGATAGTCATAGTTTGAATTACTTGGTCTCAATTATAATGATGCTTTGATAACATGTAACTGATTGAATGTTTGAAGATGTTTATTTGATCACCGAAATGCAGAAGGACAATGCAAGACATTAAATCATTCAATGAATTGTATTGTCATTGATGTCAACTTGATATAATCTAATCGGTTATAATCAAAGTGTTAGATACTTCAAAAAATCAGAGAGATAAAGATTATGCTTTCTATAATGCATAAAAGAAAAGCATTCACATTGTGACTACAAACGCTGATGGTCAGTGGAACCCAACGGATAGAGATCAATGACAGTCAAGTCACAGTGATGCGCAAGAAAGAAAACCAACAAGCATTATTGACGAGAAGAATCACAAGAAAACCCGACAGCCAGAAACATAGTGTAAACCGACGGAGAAGCCTGAGGGAACTGAAGTGTTGACTTATGATATCAAAGAGTTAAACCAAAATTAACTTGAGTTCAAAAATGACAAAATGTATAGCTGGCAGAGCTAAATATAGAGTTAACTAGTAGTTATCATTGTTTTCATTGACAAGATAAGCCATAGATAAGTGAATGATTTAAAGCTGATTTTTCTAGTTGGCAAGACGATCTCAGCAAGATAAAACATGAGTTTTTCTTCAAGAACCTAAAAATGGTGATATCATTTCTATAAAGAGACAAATCAACTCATTATGAATGGGTGTGGGGAGAAAAATAAAAGAGGATGTTGAAGAGAAAATGATGAAGAGCAACTTCATGCATTGTTGATCAACAACCTGAGGAAAGAAATAAAGAATTCTACAGACACTGAGAAATAGAGCACAACATCACTGAGCAGAATCAAAAGTGGAGCAAAGTTATAAACAGAGTTATATTGATCAGAATAGTTTTGTGAGATTACAATAGATCTAAAAATCTGCAAGTATAAGTTGTATATGTGAACAGATCATATTGTTTCAGTTTAACCATTTATTCAGAAAGTCTCTTAACGGAGCGAGATTTAAAGATCCTTTCTATATTGAGATACATCCAATGGAGTATCAAAATTTTTTATCATGAAGATAACATGAGATGCCAGATACCTATTGATAGGCCAAGTGAGTGTTTGATCAAGGATGGTAGCATAGAGATGCCTGATATCATGTGAAAGACTAAACTTTTAAATCCTCTAACAAGGTCACACCTAACAGTGTGTTTGTAACCTTTAACAAGGTTGGTTCTTCACTGAGCTCACTTCAAAAGAGTGAAAATTTTGGGCTACCGATCCCAAGTGGTTTTTCCCTTAACAAGGTTTCCACGTTAAAAATCCATGTGTCAATGTGTTTATGAGTCATTACTTTAGTGTTTTGCATTACACTTAGCTTAATTGGATTGATCAGTATACTCTCAATAATTTAATGTCTTTCAGTAGATTAAAAAACTGCTATTCGGTAAATCTACAGTAGAAGGTTTTACAAAGCATTCCGAGTAGTAGTAAATTGATACAAGTATTTGGCGGCATTCATCTTATAGGACTGAAGATAACTAGAGGTATAATTTTGTGATAATAAGTTTTAAGGGTTGATTATTGGAATATGTTTTAGGCCACTGATTCACCCCCCTCTAATTTATTAATAACAATTGGTATCAGAGCTTGTGTGCTTAGAAAAGGAGTTTAACAGCTCAAGCAAAAGATCACAAGATGAACAAACAAGATGTGCCCAAGTTGAATAAAGACAACTTTGCATCATGGCCAAGAAGAATAAGACTCCACCTATCAGGTATTTGAAATGATATTTTTCAATACTTAGATAGTGAATATGTGTTGCCTACATGACCTCATACTCTTGATAAATTAAGATTCAAGCATGAGCATAACTGCATGATCATAGAACTTGCATCATCACTCTCTGATGCTGAGTTTGAAGATGTCAAAACTTGTACCTCTGTAAAGAAAATGTGGGATAAATTGAAGCTTGTACATGGAGGATATGCCAATGTACTCAGAGAAAAGGAAGAAATCCTAAGAGGGAGGTTTGATGACCTAAGGATGAAAGAAGGAGAAAACATTACTCAGTATAGCTACAGAATCAAAGAGGTAGTAAATTCTATTCGAGGAGTTGGAGGTGTACTTGAAGAGGAGACAGTGGTTAGAAAAATATTAAGAACCTTATTGCCTGTTTATGCTATTAGAGTTTCTGCTATTCAAGAAATGAGAGCAGTTGCAAACAATACAGTTACTCTAGATAGTCTGATTGGTAGACTAATTTCATTTGAGATGAATAAATTTGACAATAGCGTCTTACCATCCATAGAATTTGCATTCAAATCTTCTCTAAAGATAAGTAACTCAATTCATAGACATACTGTTAGAAATGATAGTGAAAGTGGCAATGAGGATCAAGGACTTGATGAAATTGAAGCACTTATGGAAAGAAGATTGCAGAGAGGCAAAGGCAGATACAAAGGTAAATTGCCACTTGTATGTTTCAATTGTAAAAGGTTGGACACTTTTCTGCAAGATGTCCAAATCGACGAAAAGATGAAAGACCTTATGAGAAGAATTTTGATAAAGGTGAAAATAGAGAATCCCAGAGAAACCAAAAATTTGACAAAAGAGATACCCAAGACTACAAGGACAAAGGGAAGAAAGCTTGTTACCTAGCTGAGAATAGAGCTGATGACATTGACACTGAATAAGAAGAAGACATCGAGATGATATTTGTAGCCATGAAGGATGATTCAGATGAAGATGAAGAAAGGTATGTAGAAACTGATTCATATCTAAAGGTAGTAAAAATGATGTCTAGATCATAGTTAGTGGCTGCACTCACCATATGACCGGTGATAAACAAAATTTTGAGACTTTTGAATACTATAACGATGGTTCAGTGAGAATGGGAAATGATACACCTTGTCCAGTTGAAGGTAAATGAACCATAATGTTGAATAACTTGATAAAATGTGAAAATGATTACTGGGTTAAAGGACTGAATTACAATTTGTTAAGTGTTTCTCAGTTGAACAATTCAGGTCATAGAGAAGCATTTGAAAATAATAAGGCAAAGATCTTCAATGAATCATGAAGGTTGATTGGTACCAGTGAGCAGACAAAAGGTAACCTTTTCTATATTGATGACACTAACACCACTTGTTTGATGGCTAGAAGCAAAGACGTATGGTTGTGGCACAAAAGATTGTGCCATGTAAACTTTGACAACATGATAAAGATAAGAAACAAAAGGAATGTCAGAGGCTTACCGACGATGACTAAGCCCGAGCATATCATGTGCAAGAATTGTAAAAAAGGTAAGATGACAAAGTCTAGTTTCAAGAGCAAAACCCACACATCTACTGCAATTCTAGAATTAGTCCATACAAATCTATGTGGACCTATGAGGACAAAGAGCTACTATGGAGATAGGCATTTCATTCTCTTTGTTGATGATTTCTATAGAATGATGATAGTCATGTTTTTAAAAGATAAATTAGAAGCATTTAAGATGTTTAAATGGTATAAGGAAATGGTAGAAAAACAAAGTGAAAATAAATTGAAATGCTTAAGGTCAGATAGAGGAGGGGAATTTACATCAGATGAATTCATTGACTATTGCAATGAGCATGGAATTAAAAGATAGGTTTCTACACCAAGGACACCACAACAATATGAAATTGTTGAAAGGAGAAATAGATCAATTGTTGACTGTGCAAGAATAGTGATGATTGAGAAAAGCATCACTCAAACATTTTGGAGGGAAGCTGTTAGTACTGCTATCTACACACTAAATAGAGTACAATTGAAGGACACAAAGAAGACACCATATGAGCTTTGGTATGGTCATACACCCAATGTAAGTTACTTCAGAATCTTTGGTAGTCAATGTTATATATTGAAGGATGATAGCAATGGAAAAATTGACTGCAAAAGTGAAGAAGGTATCTTTCTAGGGTATTCAACCAAAAGCAAGGATTATAAATGTCTTAAAAAGTCATCTAAAAAAATCATTGAAAGTGAAAATGTGAAAATAGATGAATTTGCAGAAAAGAATGATAAGGAAAGAAAAAAGGAACTAGAGGACTACACCAGGTTTGTTTATACAGAACCTGAAACTCTACCCGAGCAATAGTGTGTCACTCCCAAGCATTAGAACATTGCACCCAAGCATTAGGCTGCAATTACCAATGATCAGGATAATACTCAAGATGATGTTCTGAACAATGGAGATGAAAATGAAGGTGAAGAAGATAATCAAAATGATGAACACAGAGCTGAACCAAAAATTTCCAAGTATGTCAGAAGACATCATCCACAAAATCAAATCATAGGAGACAAGAAGGCTGGAACAAGAACATTAAGTAAGTCACTTAACATAGGATGTTTACTTTGTGATTTTGAACCTAAATCTATTAACAATGCTCTTGAGAATGAAGAATGGGTCAATTCTATGAATGAAGAGATAGAACAGATTGAGAAGAACAATACATGGACACTAGTACCGAGACCAGATGACAAGAATGTCATCAGTACCAAATGAATATTCAAAAACAAGATGAATGAGAATGGAGAAGTCACTAGAAATAAAGAAAGATTAATATGCAAGGGATATGCACAAGAAGAAGGTATTGATTATGGAGAAACCTTTGCACCCATTGCTAGAATAGAAGGAGTTAGAATCTTACTTGCTTACGCTGCATTTAAAGGATTCAAGGTATACCAAATGTTTGTCAAATCTGCATTCCTAAATGGAATATTAGAAGAAGAGGTATACATTAAATAGCCAGAAGGGTTTGTTAATCCAAACAAGAGAAACATGGTATGTAGACTACACAAAGCCTTGTATGGATTGAAACAAGCACCGAGAGCCTGGTATGAAAGACTTCACTCATATCTCATTAGCATAAAATTTGTTAGAACAAGTGAAAATACCAATCTGTACTTAAAAGAAGATACCGATGGTAATATCCTGATTGCTGAAATTTTTGTTGATGATATCATTTGTGGAGGGAATGAATTGTTATGAAAATCCTTTGCTAATGAAATGAGCAAGGAATTTGAAATTTCTATGTTTGGAGAGATCAAATTATTTCTTGGTCTACAAATTCTTCAACAAGATGCAAGCATTTACATCACTTATTCAAAATACATCAAGGAAGTTCTGAAGATATTCAAGATGGAGGATTCCAAACCAGTTGGAACACCTATGGCTACTAGATGCAAGATAACAAAAGAAGACAAGAAAAATGAGGTAAATCAGACCTTACATAGATCCATGATTGGTAAACTGATGTATGTTGTTCATACAAGACCAGATATAGCACATGCAGTGGGAATAGTTTCTATATTCTCTGCTAAGCCCAAAGAATCAAATATGACTACTGTCAAAATAATTCTAAGATTTTTGAAGAACACCAAGGACTATGGCTTATGGTACAAAAGAGAAGGAAAATTTGAACTACAAGTCTATACAGATGCTGATTGGGTTGGAAACATTAATGACTGAAAGAGAACAACTAGAGGAGAATTCTTCATGGGTGACAGACTTATCACATGGATAAGAAAGAAGCAAGGATGCATCTCTTAGTCTACTCCAGAAGTAGAATATGTGGCTGCTGCTACAAATTTCTCTAATATTACATGGATCAAACAATTACTGGAAGGTATGCATATGAAGATCCTTGAACCAGTAATGATCTATTGTGATAATACCAATGCAATAAACATTTCTAAGAATCCAATCATGCATGCTAAGACTAAGAATATTTCTATCAAGTATCACTATCTGAGAGAACAAGTGCAAGCAAAGGAAGTGACACTAGAATATTTTCAATCAAAGGAACAGTTAGCTGATATATTCACCAAGCCATTACCGAAGGATACATTTGAGTACCTGAGATAGAGACTAGGGGTTCAACCCTTGTTTATCGGTTAGTAATCTGACTAGGAGGTTGCATCAGCCTATACCAAACATGAAGATCATTCATGTTGATGAAAAAACTGAGATGGACAACAAAAGATACATCTGTACATTGCAAGGTACATACCTACACCAAAAATTAGAACATTGTATTGCTGATGGATAGGGAAATTCAAGGAATATATTATGAAAAGAGATGGAACATGATATAGATGATAAATCAAGGAGAAGTATTCTTGTTTGGAATTGTTGTCAAAGGGAGAGAAATATCTCATTATCATACAAAAAGAGAGAGATGTTCTCATTACCATCAGGGAGAGATCTCACTACCATCTGGGAGAGATGTTCTCATTACCATCAGGGAGATATGATCTCATTATCCATCAGGGAGATATGATCTCATTACCATTAGGGAGATATGATAAAAGGAGAGATATGATAAAAGGAGAGATTATATAATTATCCATGAAGAGAAGTTATTGAGAATCAGAAAGGAAGAGCTAATCAATATTCTAAGGGAGAGAAATTGATTACATATGAAATAGCCATCTAAGGGAGAGAAGTAACAAAGGGAGAGAGTTTAGACAAAGAGAAAGAATGCTTTCAAAATAAAAGAGATTATCAAGAAGAGGAATAGTTAAGGTAGAGCACATATCAGAACAAAGATATCAGATGATACATCTATCTAGTGAAGGGATTAAAGATTGAAGATGACCACTCTACATGAAACAAATCTAAGCTATTTTTGAGCTTACTGAGAGTCAGACATTTGTATTAGTTACATTAAGAAAGCTTGATGAAACTGTATATTTCATATTGTATTAGTGATAGTATAGTATGATAATGTGGCATGTTTCCATCAATGCCAAAGGGAGAGATTGATGACATGTAACTGATTGAATGTTTGAAGATGTTTAGTTGATCATCAAAATGCAGAAGGATAATGCAAGACATTAAATCAGTTAATGGATTGTATTTTCATTGATGTTAACTTGATATAATCTAATCGATTATAATCAAAGTGTCAAAGACTTCAAAGAGATAAAGATTATACTTTCTGTAATGAATAAAAGACAAGCATTCACATTGTGACTCCAAACACCGACGGTCAGTGGAACCTGATAGATAGAGATCACTGATAGTCAAGTCACAATGATGTGTGAGCAAGAAAACTGATGAGCATTACTGACATGAACAATCACAAGAAAAACCAATGGCCAAAAACATAGTGTAAACCAATGGAGAAGCCTAAGGGAATTGAAGTTTTGACCGATGCTATCAAAGATTTAAACCAAAATTAACTTGAGTTCAAAAATGAAAAAATATCTAGCTGACAGAGCTAAATAAATATTTAACTGGTAGTTATCATTGGTTTCATCGACAAGATAAGCCAAAGATAAGTGACTGATTTAAAGCTGATTTGTCTAGTTGACAAGAGGATCTTAGCGAGATAAAACAAGAGTTTTTCTTTAAATCTGATTGGCGAGAAATTTGGATCATGCCAAGATCAAGAACCTAACAATGGTGATATCATGTCTATAAAGATATAAATCAACTCATTATGAATGAGTGTGGGGAGAAAAATAAAAGAGGATGCTGAAGAGAAACTGATGAAGAGCAAATTCATACAGTGCTGATCAACAAGCGGAGGAAAGAGCTAAATAATTCTATGGACACCGAGCGACAGAGAACAACATCACCGAGCAGAATCAAAAGTGGAGCAAAGGTATAAATAGAGTTATGTTGATCATAATAGTTTTGTGAGATTACAATAGATCTGAAAATATGCAAGTATAAGTTGTATATGTGAATAGATCATACAATTTCAGTTTAACCATTGATTCAGAAAGTCTCTTAACCGAGTGGGATTTAAAGATCCTTTCTATATTGAGATACATCCAATGGAGTATCAAAAATTTTGATCATGAAGATAGCATGAGATGCCAGATACCTATTGATAGGCAAAGTGAGTGTTTGATCAAGGATGGTAGCATAGAGATGCCTGATATCAAGTGATAGACTAAAATTTTAAATCCTCTAACAAGGTCACTCCTAACAGTGTGTTTGTAACCTCGAAGAGGGTTGGCTCTTCACTGAGCTCACTTCAGAAGAGTGAAAATTTTGGGCTACTGGTCCCAAGTGGTTTTTCTCTTAACAGGGTTTCCATGTTAAAAATCCATGTGTCAATGTGTTTATGAGTCATTACTTTATTGTTTTGCATTACACTTAACTTAATTGGATTGATCGGTATACTTTAGATAATTTACCATCTTTCCATAAATTAACAGACTGTTATTCGATAAATCTACAGTAGAAGGTCTTACAAAGAATTCCAAGTAGTAGTAAATTGATACAAGTATTTGGAGGCATTCATCTTATAGGACTGAAGATAACTAGAGGTATAATTTTGTGGTACTAAGTTTTAAGGGTTGATTATTTGAATATTTTTGAGGCCACTGATTCACCCCCCCTCTCAGTTATTACTAGCATATTTATTGTCAATAATTGAAGTGGATGGATAATAATGTAAGGTACCATCAAATACATTAACCTTGGATTCACATTTCACTAGTTTCCATTGATGGATTGATAGATCACAGTCTAATTGCTTAAGTCTTGTCATAGTAAAACTATCATATGGCTAATTGGACAATAATTGTAAGTTCGTAGATATCATTTCTTGTAAGTTGTGATCCTTTTTATTAGAATTTCCTCTGGTCTCCTTAAATGTTCTCATTGTCATTAAAATTCCATATTGTCACTTCATGATCATACTATTCATTGTTAATTCCTAGCACTCACTGTCAAGTCATTTTTCTCTTCGATTCAAGTCTATTTGGGTAGAAGTCTCTTGAAGTTTGCAATACTGTACCACTGATCCTTCATCCCTCCTTTTTCACTGATCAAGGGTTCCATTTTTTTTAAAAATGTTTTATCATCAATACACTGTTTACTGTAAAAAAAATGACAATCCTATTTGATGGTTCACCTCATTTATTGCAGTTAGGACAAGGGTTGTAATCTCTAATCATGTATCCTCATTTATTGCAGTTAGGACAAGGGTTGTAATCTCTAATCATGTATCCTCATTTCCTTAGGGTGTTGTTACAAAAAAAATGGCATAATATGGAGAAATTTTTCATCGAAAATAATTTACAAGAATGAAGACCAAGATCATGGTGCATGGAATATGCCAAGGAAAAGTGGTGAAGATTTGTGGAGTCAAGAAGTTGAGGGTGTGATAAGTTGCAAGATGAACTACATGGGAATATCCCAATGATCAGATGGAGAAGTGTGAGTTTAGAGTCTAATTGAGGAACATTTTATGAGTCAAAGAGCCTAGGAATGTGGTGGGACCCATGTATGCAAATCAATTTGTATCCATGATTATTCAGGGAAGTAACTCTTTACATATATCTACTTATCTTCTATGGCTTTTTTATTCTCTATTATTTTTGTCTTAACAAATTATTATTCTATCTTTTTCCTTCACTCTCTTATTTCTCCTGGCTTAATGTTTTAGGACCCTTCTTATATTCTTGTTATAGAAATTTTTTTCTCGAAGCTCCTTTTTCTCACTAGATGAATCTAGGAATTTAATTTTGTAACTTTCCCTCCTTAGGAACAAAGAATAATTACAATTAATCTTGGAAGTGACTCTTGAAAGCTTAATCCATATAACCCCAAATATGAAGTACTTTCATTTAAATAATAATGCACCTAATGGATTTCACATGTCTTATTGTTACGTCAAAATCCTTAATCCATCTTGGCGGTAAAAAAAATTAGAGTACAACCAGATTTCAGAGGTAATATTTTGCAAGCTAAGAATTGCAACTTTGACTCATGATACCCACAGATGTTATAACAAGTAAATTATACAAAAGAGTTATTTCTAATATACCTATCCAAAGTTTTGATTATTGATGGAAACAAGGCCTTTAAAAGGAAATAAAAAGAGCTGATTGGGCATTTTAAAGAGACCAATGGAGATGAATGTTGAGTTACAAAAATAGAAAAGACTAACTAAAATAGTAAAACCTTATGTAATACACAAACAAGAAATTGTGTTATAGATTTGGTTCCTTTCTATTTCCTATGCTTAATTATTTTTATTACTATATGAATCTCAACTTTTCTTTATGGATTTTATCTCTTTAGAAGAATCAATGTTAAAACCTTCTATTATAAATAGCCATATTGTAAGTTGCTCTTTGTTTTAGCATTTCTCGATGATGAAGAACGTGACATGTACCATTGGCAGGAAAGAGACAAAAGGCTTCGACGACTATGTTATAATAGACTTATGACGTGGATTTTTTAATATTATAATCTTATTTTTCATTTAGGGTTTGTTTTATTATTGATTATTTGACTTCCCACATAGGTTACAAAGGTGGTTAACACGATATAATTAGACAGTCAAGATTCCTCAACATCGAAATAAATAGCCATTTGCAGACATGATGAAAAGAGGTCACGAAGAGATAATAAACACCATGGATGCACTTGGCGAAAGATGAACAACTTGATCTTAGATACCATGCACAAGAATACCTACATGATCTACATGCTCAGAACCACTAATTCAGAAATCATCAATACCCAACAAAGGATATGTTAAAGATGATCGTTTAGTTCTAAAGTCGACAATACCAATAGCATTATCATACTAGACTGAGTTGTTTGATATATCAACAATGATATCTGACGCCATGAAGGGATTGTGAATGAGATTAAGGAATGGATATATAGTTTGGAGTATCATTATGATGCAGATCTAGTACTTAAGGTCATCGAATCAGACATACCATGCAAAGATTATAATAAGACTATGAATGGTTATGATGCAGATCCATTATTAAAGCCATCGACTCCATTGTACTATGCAGATATTGTGAATAAAAATATGAATGGTTATACAAATAGAATACCATCATGATGCAAATTTATTGTTTAAACTTTTCAACTAAAGACATATTATGACGAGATTATCGAATGATTGTCATCAGTTATCAAATGAGGATGATCAAACATTAAATTATTGTTATCATTAAACATTCAGTTATTGGTTAGGTTTTGTTAGGAAACATTGTATTGATCCAATGCATCTTTTGAGTTTCATATTTATATGGATACCAAAATCAACACAACGGAGAGAATGGATTGTTATTATAGTCGGATGGGGATATTTTGATCAAATACTGTGAACATGAATTCAATTTACCAATTTTCAGAATCAAGTAAAGATAAGTCTATTTTTTTATTTCATATGTGCAATTGTTTCATTATTATTTTACAATCAATCCTTTAGATAAATCAATAGAACTTCTTTAAAGTGATAGTTTGATGTGCATACTTCCTATTTCAGTTTATATTTTGTATTATCCACTGGTTTCTCTCATTTTGCATGGTTAAATTCTATTGATTGAGGCCTTGGTAAATTGGTCCATCATTTGAGAAATAATACCCAGTTGAAATATATCTGAACTTGTTTTAGCTTGTATGTGCATTCCATAACACCTTTGTAGTGATAGTTTTTGTTTGCAAAACTATCTCTGAGGTTGAACATAAGATTGGAATAATATTGACTCTATTTCCCATAGTTGAATAAAGCACTGATCTTTCTTGTTTAATGAATTATGGTCATAAATTTTCATTGTTTAAAGTTTTGAAATACTATATTCATTTGCTCAATTCAGTTTATATCTTAAATCCATCAAGCATTCTTTAAATTCTTGCAACATTACATTTGAATATTTTAATAATAAATTTCTCTTAGTTTTGGGATCTCAATAGTAATTTTCCATACTTTTAAAGCAAGAAGTTTGAATCATAAATTATCTTCTCTAATAAGCCCTTAAAGACTTAGAAGATAAGTTTAGGGTATAGGCCTACCAGCCTTGGTTGTGCAGAGCCAAAATTGTAGAAGGTTGATATCTAGAATAGGTTGAAACCTTGTTTGTTGGCAAATCACTTGGGTTTCTCACCATTGGATAGGAAAAATCCATAAGAAATCCAATCTATTAATTTGAGCACCAACAGATAGGCGACTCTACTGGGGAACGATTTGAAAGTAAACTTTACAAGTTATTTTGTTTTTAGACCAGCATAGAGATTCATTTAATTAAGACATTGTGCTGAGTTACACAATTCAGATTTTGTCTAGAATTGATATTTTAATTCATCTTTTCTTCTTTTCTTCTTTATTAAAACATCTTTATAGTCACCATTACTTAGATTTTGAAATATTTTGATTTTACATTTTTAGCATAAAGAAGTGGATATATAAGTAATATAATTAAAAGCTTTTAAATATGATATAATAGAGCTTCTAATTCCTATTAAAGTTTTGATTACTTCAGATTTATATATTTAAAAGAGCTTCTATTCACATTTTTGTAGCGTACACTATGTTGAGGAAGAACCCAAATCAATTATTTTTATTTCCTTCTAAGAAGAAGGTGGCATCTCTACGAATTTAAAGAAGTGATAAATTTGGTCACATAATTTTGTTATTAACAATTTTCATGTGGGGAAAAGGATCCTTGCATATAGATCAACTTGAATTATACTTGAGGCTAAGGAAAGGCAAGACTTCAATTGTAAAGATTCCTTATATACCTCGTATGATATAGCCTGATAAGGATGATCAAGAGTATGCTTGTGAACAAATCCCTAATTCAAGTCATCATAGTCATGAGAGTAGTGATGAAAATTGTAATCCTTTTTTCCAAGGTAATAGAGGAGGATATGAGTCTTGACATGATCCAAATCAGGAAATGAATGAAAAGGAGAAAATAATTAACAAATGGGATGTTGTATTTCATGAAATGGCTGATGTAGGATCAGAAGGTGAAGAAATGGTTAGGGCTCTTATGAGGCAGCCATAAGAGATACTAAGGAAAATAGGAATAACAAGAAATACAATTATATCAAAAAGAGATAAAGAAACTCCTAAGGATGATAGAAATAGAGTTTACAATCCTCCTCATTGGAAGAATAGTGGGCATGTGTTTAAAAATGATCATACAAACCCCTTGTTTGAACCAGACAATAGAGGAAGACTTGAATAAGACAACAATGATTCGGAAAGAAGAGATCATCGGGGATAGTGGAACAATGAAGAACATTAAAACCACAACAATAGGGTGGATCCTAACACATTTGACCAACATGAATAGTATAGACATCAAAGTAATGGAAGGATGTACAGTGGATATCAGAATAATAGGGATAAAAATTATGGCCCAAGAGATTATAATACCAACTCGAGTTTTGAACCAATAAACAATCAGAGATTTCATAATACAAATAGGAAGAATCAAAGACATGGAACCATCAATAAAAATAGAAACACTTGTAGAGGCCCAATGGTTTCTGACAGATAAAGACAGTTAGATTTTTATGGCATAAGGGGATGTCCTAATGACATAAAAAATGAATTAAGGAGTGCAATTCCAACAATTTTAGGGAATGGGTCAGAATCAGCTGAAGTGCATTCTGTGAATTTTAAAAATGTTATCCAAGAATTTGATGAATTCAATGAGGATGTATACATGAAAAATGTTTTTCAATCCCTCATAGAAGATGCAACAGAATGGTTTATAAGTCTACCAAATAGATCCATATCTAGTTGGGATGAATTTGTAAACCAATTTGTGGAACAATTTGGTGATCACAATGATACTTCTTTTTCTTCACATGATTTGACAAGTATGAAGAAAAATCAAAATGAATCTATGGTTGAATTCAATAAAATATTCAATAAGGTTCTGAATAGGATAGGATTCCAAGAGATGTTCATCTTGTTGATGCTTTTATGCTTAATTTCTATATGGTTTCCTTTGATAGCGAGACAATTTATGAAATCAGATCTCATAAGCCTTCTACTTCTACACATGCATGCTCTCAAGATTTCTATAGCTATTGAAAATGATAGGGAGGCATCTGTCATAATCACTAAGAAGGAGGACACTCAGTTGTTCAATCCAAAAGATCCTAAGAAACACAAGGAAGAAGATAGATTAGACAAACTTATGAATATGGTGAAAGGGCTCCAAGTGAATAATGAAAGAGACAATTTTAAGTACAACCAGAATAATCGAGTACCATACAAAAGTGATAGATATAAATTGCAAGATATTCCTTATAACACAGAATGGAAGGATGGGAAACCAGTGAACAAATAATTACACACCCCTGATCCATTGAGGAAAAACAACCATTTTGTGGAAAATTATCCTTGGTGTGAAGCTTGCAGACAGCCACATTCTTATGAACATTGTGTTGTTGCCCAAAGATGGAAAGAAGATGAAGAGCATAATGACGATCATCAACCCAGAGTAAATAAATTATCAACAAATCCTATGTGGGGATATGATGATTATATCTCTTTAGATGAATACTACTGCATGGATGACCTAAATAGAGTATACCAATATGGGGACTATCAGGATGGTCCTCCAAAATTAAGAGAATTAACATAGGAAGAGAAGAAAGCATACACAATAGTTGCAGTAGAAGAAGCAAGAAGTAATTACAAGTTAAGGAATAGAACAATGAATGTAGACAGAGGGAAACCAGACCAGGGAACTGATCCAAGGAGGTTGAAGCATAGAAACATTGTTCAAGATAAACAAGTAGAACCCCAGGACTTTCAAAAAATGGTAAGATAAAATGTGGTTAGTAAATCTCTTCCCAATGAATTTTATTTCATGTCTAATGCATTATCTAAATTTAAAATATTTATTCCTTTGCTTGAAATAGTTAAAATACCTGAATGTAAAAGTGAAGTTTTGAAAATATTGTCTAATGTAGGTAATAAGGAAGATCTTAACCAAGAAGTGAAGGATCCTCCAACTATTTATTTAGGAACTACTTTAAACAAAAATGGAAATCAAATTGTTCCTTTTTGTCTTACTCTATTGATAAACAATAGATTGGTAAAAAATAGCATGATAGATTCTGGTGCAGCAGTGAATATTATGTCTAATGATGTAATGAAAGAATTAGGAATGAATGTTGATACCAAATTTGGTAGATGCTATGCTATGGATAATAGATTTGTTCCTGTTGTAGGTATAGTGAAAAATGTTGAATTTAAATTTCCTACATGTCCTGAAATGTCTTATAAAATGGATATTACTATGGTTGAAGTTCCTGCCAATTATGGAATGCTTTTATCTATACAATGGTATAGCTTAGTAGGAGGTAGTATTCAATTAGATATTTCTTATGATTCTATTCCAGTGAATGGAAGGGATGTAAGAATTGATAGGGAGGCTAGAAGTCCATACATTATTGTGGAAGTGGATCCAAGCTTGGTTACACATTTTTGTTATTCTGATATGGATAACTTTCAAGTAAGTATTTCAAAAAATGCAATGCATAACACTGAACCTATTGAATTACATGGTGAAGAAAATAATAATACAATTTGGAAAATGTATTTTGATGGTGCTTTCTACAAGGATGGTAATGGAGCTGGTGTCATTTTCTTTGCCCTTGATAAGAAAACATTTAAATATTCCTTCTTGCTAGATTTTGAATGCAGTAACAATGTTGCAGAGTATGAAGCTCTACTTCTTGGTTTGAAGATAGCTAGTAAGCATGGAATAAAATGTTTAAGTGTTCTTGGTGATTCTGAATTGATTATTTCTCAAGTTAAAAGTAAATTTATTTCTAAGTAGACTCATCTTAAAAGATATAGAAATGAATTTTTGGATTCTATGGAATGTTTTGATGCTTTTTCTATTGATTGGATAGATAAATCAGAAAATATCGTTGTAGATTTTATGGATAATTTGGAATTAAAGCATAATGACATCCCTTGTGAAGACATAGTTAAAATTGAAGTTAAAACTAGGCCTCCTATACCTGATAACATCAACAATCAAAAAATCCTTGAAGGTGATAGATATATAATCAGATTTTTAACATGTGAACAAGAATATGAAGATCAATTGATAGACTTGAATGCTCATGTTGAAATAGAGAATGGGAAAGAAGTGTTGTTTGGAAAGGAAGTCATTCAGCTAAAAACCAATAAGGTTCCAAAAGGTCTTGTAGAAATGGAGAGATTGTTTGACAATAAGGATTCAAAAAAGGAACAGAAAAACACTAATGTCACAATGGATGAAGTAGAAAGGATAAACTTGGGAAGTGAAGAGACTCCAAAAGAAGCATTTGTGGGTAAAATACTAACTCCCAAGATCAGAACATATATCATTAGATTATTGATAAAATAGAGGCATGTATTTGCTTGGTTTTATGATGACCTCAAATCTTACTGAGAGGATCTTTTTCAACATGAGATACCTTTGAAGCCTAATGCTAAACCATTTAGACAAAGGAAAAGACCTAGAAACCCTACTTTAGCCCCTAAAATGAAAGATGAGATAATAAAGATGAGGGATGCTGGTATAATAAAGCCAATTAGACACTCAACATGGGTTTCAAATTTGGTCCCTGTCAGGAAGAAGAATGGTGATATTAGACTTTGTATGGATTTCATAAATCTAAATGTATCATCATTAAAGGAAAATTATGCATTACCTAACATGGAAGCATTATTATAGAAGGTCACAGGGAATGAATTATTATCAATGATGGATGGTTTCTCAGGGTATAACCAGGTGAAGGTCAAAGAAGAGGAATAATATAAAACAATATTTACTACACCTTGGGGTACTTATGTATATGCTAGGATGCCTTTTGGGCTCACTAATGTAGGAGATACCTTCCAAAGAGAAATGGATGTAGCCTTTGAGGATTTCATTGATATAATTATGGTGGTATATTAGCATGACCTTGCTACTTAATCCAAAAAGGCAGAAGATAATTGTGGACACTTAGAGAAGATTTTTCAAAGAGCCCTTGAATATGGGATATCCTTGAACCCAAAGAAATGTCATTTTGTAGTGAGTGAAGGAAAATTATTAGGACATATAGTATCCATGGATGGGGTGAGAATAGACCCTGAAAGGATTGTAGCAATTGATAAAATTCAGGTTCCTAAGAGTGTTAAAAAGATTCAATCCTTTTTTGGACAAATCAACTTTTTAAGGAGATTTGTCCCAAAATTTTTAGAAATAATTAAACCCATTGCTATAATGTTGAAGAAGGGTGCAGACATGAAGTGGAAAAATGGATCTTTGGAGGAATTTGTAAAGATTAATAGGAAATTAAGGAAGCCCCTATCCTCAAATCCCCAGATTATACTAAGCCATTACAATTATTTTCCTTTGCATCATATCATACCATTGCTGCTATCTTACTACAAAAGAATAATGAAGGATATGGACAACCAATAGCATTCTTCAGTAAAACCCTTCAAGCTTCTGAATTAAACTATGATATCAATGAGAAACAAGCTTATGCAATTGTAAAAGCAGTAAAATCCTTTAGGCCATATTTGGTTGGTGCAAAAGTGTTAGCCTATGTTCCTAATGCAGCAATAAAGGATATATTCAGACTATCAGAAGTCACTGGGAGAAGATGCAGATGGGTAAATCAGATTTAGGAATTTGATATAGAGATCCAAATAACTAAAATTATTAGAGGATGAGGATTAGCAAGGTTAATGGTAGAAACAAATATGGATGCATTATAGGTAAATCAGATTGATCTAAGTGAAACTCAGACTAGTTTTGGAAGATGCCCTTGGTACACTAACACAATATATTTTTTGAAACACATGAAGTTTCCTGAAAACCTTACAAATAGTCAGAAGAGGACAATAAAATTAAAAGGATCTAAATATATCTTGATGCAATTAGACCTATATTGGAAAAATAGGGCTGGTGTACTTCTTTTTTGTTTAGATACATACCAAGCTAAAGAAGTGCTTAAAGATCTCCATGATGGAGTATGTGGTGGACACTTTTCAGCAAAACCACTACACATAAGATATTGAATGCAGGATATTATTGGCCTTGCATGTTTAAAGATTGCCATGAATATGTTCAGAGATGTGAAGCATGTCAAATATTTTCAGGAAAGCTCAAATATAATGGTGCATTACCTCATAATCCTATGTCTACTAAAGAACCATTCCAAATGTGGGAAATAGACTTCATAGGTGAAATAATTGATACATCTAGTGGTGGGCATAAATGGATTTTGTAGCCACCGATTACTTCACTAAGTGGGTGGAAGTCATACCAACTAGACAAGCTACTAATAAGGTGGTAATAAAATTTTTGACTAAAAAGATATTGACAAGATTTGGTGTTCCTCAGAAGATTGTTTGTGATAATGTTATGTGTTTCAGATCTGCAGAATTTATTGAATTTCATGAGAAGTATGGAATAAAGATATCTTTTTTCATGCCCTTATCACCCTCAAGGGAATGGCCAAGCAGAATCTAGCAACAAAAATATAATTAAAATTATCAAAAGGATGTTAGATAATAACAAAAGAGCATGGGATTCAAAATTACCTCTTGCACTTTAGGCAGACAAAATTATAGTTAAAAAGTCTACTGGATATGCCCCGTATGAACTTGTTTATGAAAAGAAAGCTCACTTACCATTGAATAAATTTTTTCCAATATACAAGTTTATAAATAAAGAACAATGGGAAGAAGTGGATTTCATGGAACATAGACTACAACAGCTTGTAGAATTGGATGAGATAAGGAATAAAGCTCATGAGAGAAATCAGGAATTACAACAGAAAGTAAAATATTTGTTTGATAAGAAAACTACAGAAAGGAAATTTCAAGAAGGAGATCTAGTCTTGAGATGGAATGTGAATGATCAAGACAAAGGCAAACATGGAAATTTTGATGCTTTATGGATAGGTCCTTTTGTTATTATTGGTGAAGGAGGTGATAATTATTACATTTTATAGGATTTGGAGGGTTACAATCATGAAATTCATGTGCATGGTCAGTACCTCAAACCTTTTCTCCATTAAAGATGACAATAGGCAGGTGTGTCTTTCTTCTTTACCTTTACAATATATATTATTCTTGTGTTTTATAATGGTCTTCTTTCCAGAGATAGCTTGGATCTTGCTATGTTCAGTTATAAACACACATCCCTAGAAAGGTCCACTGGTGAAACCCATGTCTGCAAATCAATTTGTATCCATGATTATTCAGGGAAGTAACTCTTTACATATATCTACTTATCTTCTATGGCTTTTTTATTATCTATCGTTTTTGTCTTAACGAATTATTATTCTATCTTTTTTCTTCACTCTCCTATTTCTCATGGCTTAATGTTTTAGGACCCTTCTTATATTCTTTTTTAAGAAGCATTTTTCTTGAAGCTCCTTTTTCTCACTAAATGAATCTAGGAATTTAATTTTGTAATTTTCCCTCCTTAGGAACAAAGAATAATTACAATTAATCTTGGAATTGCCTCTTTAAAATTTAATCCATCTAACCCCAAATATGAAGTACTTTAATTTAAAAAATAATGCACCTAATGGATTTCACATGTCTTATTGTTGACTCAAAATCCTTAATCCATCTTGGCAGTAAAAACAATTAGAGTACAATCAGATTTCAGAGGTAATAGTTTGCAAGCTGAGAATTGCAAATTTGACTCGTGATACCCACAGATGTTCTAACAAGTAAAATCTACAAAAGAGTTATTTCTAATATACATATCCAAAGTTTTGATTATTGATGGAAACAAGGCCTTTAAAAGGAAATAAAAAGAGCTGATTGGGAATTTTAAAGAGACCAATGGAGATAAATGTTGAGTTACAAAAATAGGAAAGACTAACTAAAATAGTAAAACCTCATATAATACACAAACAAGAAATTGCATTATAGATTTGGTTCCTTTCTATTGCTTATGCTTAATTATTTTTATTACTATATGAATCTCAATTTTTCTTTATGGATTTTCTCTTTAGAAGAATCAATGTTAAAACCTTCTATTATAAATAGCCATATTGTAAGTTGCTCACTATTTTAGCATTGCATGATGGCAAATAACGTGACATGTATCATTGGCAGGAAAGGGACAAAAGGCTTTGAGGACTATGTTATAATAGAAATATGATGTGAATTTTTTAATATTATAATCTTCTTTTTTGTTTAGGGTTTGTTTTATTATTGATTATTTGACTTTCCACGTAGATTACAAAGGTGGTGAACACGATATAACTAGACAGTCAAGATTCCTCGACGTCAAAATAAATAGCCATTTGTAGACATGATGAAAAGAGGTTGCAAAGAGATAATAAACACCATGTCTGCAGTCGGTGGAAGATGAATATATTGATCTCTAATACCACACAAAAGAATACCTACGTGATCTACATGCTCAGAACCACTAATTTAGAAATCATCGATACCCAACAAAGGATATGTTAAAGATGATTTTCTGGTTCTAAAGTCGGCAATACCAATAACATTATCATACTGGACTGAGCTATTCGATATATCGATAATGATATTTTCCACCATGAAGGGATTGTGAATGAGATGGAGGAATGGATATATAGTTTGGAGTATCGTTATGATGCATATCCAGTACTTAAGGTCATTGAATTAGACATACCATGCAGAGATTATAATAAGACTATAAATGGTTATGATGCAGATCCATTATTAAAGCCATCGACTCCAACATACTATGCAGAGATCATGAATAAAATTGTGAATGGTTATACAAATAGAATACCATCATGATGTAGACTTATTATTTAATCTTGTCGACTGAAGACATATTATGAAGAGATTAATGAATGATTGTCATCAACTATCAAATGAGGATGATCAAACATTAAATTATTGTAATAATTAAACATTCAGTTATTGGTTAGGTTATGTTAGGAAATATCGTATTGATCCAATGCATCCTTTGAGTTTCATATTTATATGGATACCAAAATCAACACAACAGAGAGAATGGATTGTTATTATAGTCGGATGGGGATAGTTTGATCAAATGTTGCGAACGTGAATTCAATTTACCAATTTTCAGAATCAAGTAAAGATAAGTTTGTTTTTTTATTTCATATGTGCAATTGTTTCATTATCATTTTACAATAAATCCTTCAGATAAATCAATAGAACTTCTTTAAAGTGATAGTTTGATCTGCATACTTCCTAATTTAGTTTATATTATGTATTATCAATTGGTTTCTCTCATTTTGCATGGTTAAATTATGTTGATTGAGACCTTGGTCAATTGGTTTGTCATTTGAGAAATAATACCTAGTTGAAATATATCTGAACTTGTTTTAGGTTATATGTGCATTCCATAACACCTTTCAAGTGATAAGTTTTGTTTGCAAAACTATCTCTGAGGTTGAACATAAGATTGGAATAATATTGACTCTATTGCCCATAGTTGAATAAAGCACTGATCTTTATTTTTTAATGAATTATGGTCTTAAAGTTTCATTATTTAAATTTTTGAAATACTATATTCAATTGCTCAGTTCAGTTTATATCTTAAATCCATCAATCATTCTTTAAATTCTTGCAACATTACATTTCAATATTTTAATAATATATAGCTCTTAGTTTTGGGATCTCAATAGTACTTTGCCATACTTTGAAAGAAAGAATTTTGAATCATAAATTATCTACTATAATAAGGGCTTAAAGTCTTAGAAGATGAGTTTAGGGTATAGGCCTACCAGCCTTGGTTGTGTAGAGCCAAAATTGTAGAAGGTTGATATCTAGAATAAGTTGAAACCTTGTTTGTTGGCAAATCACTTGGGTTTCTCACCATTGGCTAGGAAAAATCCATAGAAAATCTAATCTATTGATTTGAGCACCAACATAATGATCAAGGAATTTTGGTGATGCATTAAGGAATGGAGTGTATCCTTGTGTCTAGGATGAGAAGAGAGTGGGATTGTTGGGAAACTAATGCTTCCTCTATATCAAATGGTATTAGAGTAGGGAAGTAGGTCCTTGCAGATGGGATATTGAAGGTTGAGGAGTGGGAGGTTAGAGTCAATATGCCTCCAAGAGTTAGTGTAGTAGTTTCTAGGGAGTTGAGAGCCCTAAGGGAGAGGATGTAATCCATTTAGGCTAGAGAAAGAAGAAAGGGAAGGAATGTTGTTGAAGATAGTGACCATGAAGAAGTAGATGGGATGAAGAAGGAGAAGAAGCCCCTCAAGAGGAAGATTTTTTTGGAAAGTGACCTGATGAGTATAGCATATAGGTTTTAATTTATGGAAACACTACTCATTATCATGGTCGCTTGGAGTACAATCCAATTTTGGATATTCTGTTTGGAAAAATGACTAAGTCCATGAAGCAGTTGCACAGTTTTTCTTGGCGAGCATAGTATGTGATGAAATAAGTCATGTGAGTTTAGAGGAATGTATTATGGGATTTAGTAGACCTTGAGTTAAGTTCACTTGTATTTTGGAGTTGACTAGAGTGAGTTACAACTTTATATGGTTACGTGAAGACAGTGCAACAATGTAACATGACAGGTTAGTGGTCACAATATTTAAGGGAGTAACATGTGGATTCCTAAAGTGCTAAGTTGGATTTGGTTTGGACCCTACTCTACATTTGTTGATGTATTCTTTCCAACTATGTGTTTTCTATTTGATTAAGTGTTGGACACATTTTGTGATGTATTTGTGAGCCAATTGGAAAAGTTATGAGATCAAGTATATATGTGAAGATGTTTTGAGATACGAAGATGTGTGTGGAACATATAGATGGATTGTGATGTCAGAATAAGATAGAATATGTTGCAAGCTATAAATGGGACTAATTAAGCATAGAATATTCTTGTACATTACACTTTCTGATAAACATTATAAATATAGTTTTACATTGTAAAAGCAATGAGCTCCTTGTATTACCCTTGACTGGGTTTCTATCCTTTAACAAGGATATGTACTAAACGTAATATTAAGCTCCTAACATGGACATTATACTCTTAGTGCATTATTTATGGGTATCATCCCCACCAGGTTTTTCCCTTGGCCAGGGTTTTTCATTAACAAATCAAGGTGTTATGAGATGTTTACTTTATGTGTATGTTTTTCTTATTTTAGTAATTGCATGGTTAAGCTTGAATTTTTTAAGTTTGAAATTAATGTGGTGTAATAATTATTCACCCCCCTCTCAGTATTACTTAATCCTAACAATAGGTATCAGATCTTGTGGCCCTTGGGGTGAAATAATAACAACTTGAGGGAGATCCAAATGGATTCAAGTAGTTTGGAAGAAAATTTTTGAAGCAACACTTGAAGACCTTGATAAGGAAAAAGATGATAATGCTGAATTGAAATTAAAATTGAGAAGGGATGAGGGTTTCATAAATAATCTTAAAGGAACAACTTGAAATTTCTAGGAAGAAAAGGAAAGATCTTGTGGAAAAGATACAGGAGGAATTTGAAAATGATTCATTTGATTAAGTTAAACAGCTTAGGAAAGACAAAGAAGCGTTGAAACATGAATGTGAAGTTACTACTATTCAAAGGGATAAAGAAATTAAACAAGAGAGAGATGGAAAGACTATACTTGTAGAGATCTTGGAGAATGCAAATGTACAGATGGGAAAGATGTAGTTTGAACTTGATGATTATAGAATCAAGTATCGGGAATTAGAGAAATATAACCACATCATTAAGGGAGAACTTGTTGAAGCAAAGAATCACATCAAAAACTTCATGCAAGAAGCGAAAAGATTGATGAACAGATGGAAAGAAAAAAACCTAAAGGTGACATGAAAGGAGTTGGTTTTGATAAAGAAAAATGTTATAAACTTCAAGAAAGATAGTCTGAAGGTAAAAAAAAATGAGACACCTAATCGACAAGAAGATCCTATACAATAAGAGGAACCTAGAGAGAAGATCAGACCTTTCAGAGGAAGATTCTTTAGATGTAACAAAGTTTGTCACATGAAGAGGGATTGTAGAGGTAAGAATCCTTATAATCCTTTTTCTAGTTATTGTTTCAATTGCTATGAATATGGGCACAAGAAGGAATAATGTAGAAAACCTGATCAATATAGCACTAAACAAGATTACATCAAAGAGGGAAGTGAAACTAAGATTACATGTTACAAGTGCAACAACTTTGGGCACATCGCAAGGAATTTTAGGTTACAAGTTAATTAGAACATATCTTCTTGTATATGTTATAAATATATCAATCAAGGACATATAGTGAAGTTTTGCAGGTATAATGGAGCTATAAGAAACACAAAACCACCGCCTATTGTTATAAAGGAAAATTTTGGTGATGTTGGTAAGAGCTTGGAAGAATATAGGGATGAATTTGTTCAAATTTTTAAGAAGGAAGGAAAAAAGGACAGTGGTAAAGTATGGAAAGAGATAGAACTTAGTGAGACTAAGGTTTAGGGAGGATTAGTAGATGCTACTAAACCCTTACCTGATGTTGCTACATAAAAATAAATGGCCAATCATGGCCTTAGGGGGATCTTTGGAGAAATATAACAAAAACCCATCCAACCCCTGTTTGTGCAGAATAAGTTGATGCGAGCTTCTAGACAGTAAATGTGATTAGTTTAGAGTCTATATATGAGATCACATGGTTATACACATTATATTGGATGATCACCAGAAAGATGGATTACTGGATCATTGCAGACTTACAGGTTCATTAGGAAATGTGTCAATTTGTGCACAACAAAGTATAAGTATATTTTCTTAAACACTTTTAATCACCATTCGAGCAGAACTGAAGGAGGCTAGAGGAGAAAGAAAAGAAGCTAGAGAATTTATTTGATTGTTGAGTGTGCATACCTTGATTTGAAAAGTAAAAGGTATTTTTATCTTCTGTGAGATTTGTTTACTATGGATACTCCATTGATCTTTTATGTTAGTGAGAGTTCAAGGTATAATTGTAAGAAACACCCTTAAAAATCCACAAAGGATGATCCTAAAGGCATATTTTTGCAAACTTCATATGACGTGCTTCATGTAGAGGATATTAGGGAATACATGCATTGTAAGTATGATTCATTAGGGGAATTTTAAATCTTCAAAGAAATGAAAGACATGATAAAGGATGATGAAACTTGGAAGGATGAGTTCGCTCATTTAAAGAACCTTAACATCATGGAAATGTCCAAAGTACATGAATTTGATGAGGAAGAATGGATGAAGATCATTCTTAGTAGAGTCCTTGATCAGTTTCTATGGATAAGAGAGAAACCTGTTAATATTTCCAGCGATTTGATTCATGATGTGACGGGATTGGATAATATTGGCATTATCCTTACTATGGAAAATAACTCAAAGAAACAAGTTGAAACCCTAACACATTCAAAGTGGGACAAGAGGGAAATGAAAATTTGTGACATCTTTCAGCAAGATGTAAGGTTGATTTCTATGATCTGTGGATACAAAATTCATTACAACAGTTGACCTAATTCAATTTGCACGGGTGTTATAATGATGGCATATAAGATGGTGAAGGAAAATGTGAAATATAAGTTATGAGAAGTACTCAGACAAAAATTCCTGGAGAATGTTAAGAAAATCAAGTGATAAATATCAAAAGCATTCAGGTTTGGATCACTACTGATACATATCTACATTTATATTATACACAAGTTTCCTAGAATTCACCCTAGGGCATGGAAAGATAGTGAACCCATGGGTATTCAAGTAACCAACAATTATAGAAGGAAAAATAGTACATGGGTGGATGGAGAACTCTTTGGCATGTTCAAGATTCTTCAAAGGGAAATGAAGTAAATAATGATAATTATTGAGGCAATGATTGAGAAGTATAAAGATACACTTTGTTTCATGGTTGAAACTGATTGTGTATATTTCGAAGCAATAGAACCTAGAAATAAATGGAGTTACCCTATGGGTTATGAGGTATGTGAAAAATTTCTCACCATGCAAGTAGAACATGTTCTATCTTTTGAGATTGATTCTTCTAAAGCAAGATGAGGCACCTATGAAGAAAATTTTGGCAAAACTAGAGATGAGAAAAGAAGGGCAGTCAGAAAAAGGAAGATTGAGAAAATGGTTGATAATCTTGCAGAGAAGACATGTATAAGTCAAGATGAGATGAAAGAGGTTAAGAAGAAGATATCATAAGGAGCTTCTGAATTGGTGAGCACTGCTCCTACATCCCTTCCACCTCCTGAAGCTATAAAGGTTTTTGATTCACCTCCTATTGTGGTCGATGTACCTGATACCACCCCTACACTAAGTAAAAGAACATTGTAGAGAACATGCATGACTGATACAAAAAAGGCAGCAGAGACTCCTATGATAAGAACAAGTTCCTCTAAACAAAAATCACCTCCTAAAAGGAAGATGACAATTGTGGAGAAGAAATAAGAAGAGAATAAATAAGAAAAGAAGATTGAAGAGAAGAAAACTGAGAAGGAAACCAAAGTAATAACATGAGATAAACTAGCTGAGAGAAAAATTTGGAAACCCGATCTGATGATGTTGGAAAATATGATAGTTGATCAAGGAAAGTTAAATCAATTTCCTAGATACTATAAGAGGTATCATGAAAATGATAAAATTCTGATTAAAGTTATTTTTATTAATCACGTGCAAGTGTTTAAAAATAATCTACTTGAAATCAAAGACAACATTCCTAAGGACTTGTATGATAAATTGGAATAAGGAAGCATTTATAACTTAAAGAAGATAAATAGATAAGGGTGAAAGTCATAGAAAACATGCTACCTATTGTTTCACTTATTGAGCATGATACAATAATGAAATCTATTAAGCCCTTGGTGAGAGTAAAAATAAGATTGATAAAGATTATGGGGAGAAAGTATGATGAAGTAATAGAGGAAACTAACAAGGCCATTGATAAAAGTATTAATGGAAGTTAAACTAGAAAATTATTCACCTCCTAAGTACGAGGCTACTAATCCCAAAACCATTCTAAATGGAAAGTCTTCTAAATCTATATAAGTACACATTGACTCATCTAAGGATGAAATGATAGTAATCAGTTCTATAGTAAAATTAAGAAACCAGATTTCTTTGTAGCTGGTGTGGATGTGTCTTTGGACACTTTGTAGGATATTGGTGACCGTTTTCAAGGGAATCTTAATACTATTACTAAGGTGGGTGGTATAAATTAATAGAGTACAGTCAATACAATAGATCTTTTCACATTAACTAGGGGAGGGATGAAAGGAGCTATTGAGGAAGAAAATCAAGGCACTAAGGAAGAACTTAAAGAAAGTTTGGTTGTTGTAAAGAAGAAAGATGAGACAGAGGATCAAGCTAAGAAAGAAACTAATGTATACATTCCTATTTCTTCAAATCTACTATTGGAAAGTGATAGTAAACCTATGAATACTAATATTGATGGCATGTATGTGGATGAATTAATGAAGTTGTCATCCGTAGCCTTTGCTAAGGCTAAGGAAAGATCATAATAGAGGAAATAGAAAAAGAAAAAGGTATTGGACAAGGAAGTAGATAGAATCAACAATATTCTACCCATACCTTTCACCTTTCAGGAAAATTCTACAGTGGATAATTTGAATAGAGTCCTTAATGAATTTTATGTTCACTTTACTTCGTTGGAGAAGGTTGTAGCTATGAAAGTTGAGGGAGAATACATGGAAAAGAAGCTAGAGGAGATATCCCAATCATTAAAATGGTATATCAACATATTAGACACCACTATCTCTGGTATTAGGACTTGCATCGAGCATGGAAATAATATATGCAACTACTACATAAACCCTTCTAGGCATGTACAAAATGTGATGGATATAATCCATAATGATGAGAAGACGTTGGATGACTTGATGAAAGATTGCAGGTCCTCCTCACAATATGTAACAGAGATGGATAAGGAAGTATCCAGGTTAGTGGACAAAATCAATGTTCTTAAAACTAAGTAGTCAAGAGTGTTGGGGAGATTTTCTATGTTGAGGAGTATGCTTAATCCTAAACTATTAATTTTGGAGAAAAACCTTGAGGATATGGAGACAGCAAAGAATTCCCTTGATGAAGCCCTTCCCACAATACTAAAGGATGCAGAGATCTCATCCTTTTCTTTGAATGACCTTATTCATGTTGGTTAGACCATGGATAAGATATGGAAAGAAAATACATAGATCTTGGAAACCTCTTTTCAAGATATTTTTCATATGGTATGATTTTTTTGATGAGAAACTCTGCAATTTTGATGTGTATATAGTTAAATTTTTTATTATACCTTTTCCATTGATATCAAATGTGGAGTAATAAGTGTAGCATGAAAAATGTGTAGTCAGTATTTTGGCATTAGACACTTAGTCATTTTTCACTAAGCGTTCCCATCAATGCCAAAGGGGGAGATTGTTGGCAAGTGGCCTGATGAGTATAGCATATAGGTTGTCATTTAAGGAAAAACAAATTATTGGCATGGTCACTTGGAGTACAATTCATTTTTTGATATTATGTTTGGAAAAATTACTAAGTCCAGGAAGCAATTAACATGGTATAGTTGCACTATTTTTCCTGGCAAGCACAATATATGAAAAACAAAGTCATGCGAGCTTACAAGAATGTATTATGGGATGTAGTAGACCTTCAGTTAAGGTATCTTTTATTTTGGAGTTTACTAGAGAGAGTTACATCTTTATATGGTTATGCGAAGACAATACAACAGTGTAATAGGGCAGATGAGTGGTCGCAATGTTTAAGGGAGTAACATGTGGATTCTTGAAGTGCTACATTGGATTTGGTTTAGGTCCTGCCCTAATTTTGTTGATGTATGATCACTGACTATGTGTTTTCTATTTGATTAAGTGTTGGACAAATTTTCTGATGTATTTGTGAGCTGACTGGAAAAGTTATGAGATCGAGTATATATGTGAAGATGTTTTGAGATGCAAAGATGTGTGTGGAATAGATAGATGGATTGTGATGTCAAAATTAGATAGAGGATGTTGTGAGATATAATTGGGACTACTTAAGTGTAGAAGATGCTTATACAGTTCAATTTTTGATAAATCATTGTAAATAAAGTTTTGCATTATAAGAGCAGTGAGTTCCTTGTATTACCCCTAACATGGTTTCTATCCTTTAACATGGATATGTACTAAATGTAATATTCATCTTGTAATAGGGATAGGTCTCCTAAAAGGGAGATTATACTCTTAGTGCATTATTTGTGAGTATCATCCCCACCAGGGTTTTCCCTTGGCCAGGGTTTCCTCATTAACAAATCGTGGTGTTATAAGTTGTTTACTTTATGTGTATGTTCTTCTTATTTTAGTAATTACATAGTTAAGCTTGAATTTGTTATGTTTGAAATTAAAGTGTTGTAATACTGATTCAACCCCCTCTTAGTATTACTTAATCCTATCATATTTGAACCTAGAAGATGGAAGAATGGAAAATCTTATCAAAGCGGTCCGAGTTGGTGACACTAGAGCCAAGGTAGATTTTCCCATGCATAGTGGAAAAATAGATGAAGAGGAAATCATAGATTGGTTTGGAGAATTGGATAACTATTTTGAATGTGAATATGTGGAGGATAACCAAAAGGTGAAGATTTGTAAGTCAAGGTTGAAGGGGAATGCTCTTTTATGTTGGGACTGTGTGCAAGCGAATAGATGGAAGAAGGGGAAACCCAAGATCAAATCATGGTACAAGATGATGAAAAAAATGTAGGAGAAGTTTATACCAAATGATTATAGGGTGAATTTGTACAAGAGGATTCAAAATATGAAGCAAAAGGACATGGATGTCCAAAAATACACTAAGGAGTTTCATAAGTTGGATATAAGGGAAGCACATGAAGAGGATGTGGAAGAGAAGGTAGCAAGTTACCTAGGAGGGTTAAAGTTTAATATTCAAGATGAACTTATCCTCTCTACACCTAAGACTATTTAGGAGTGCTACAAGTTGACCATGAAGAGAAGTTAAAAAGAAGACAAGAAAGACAAGGAGGTGGAAAATGAACCAATAACAGGGGTAGAGGTACAAGGCAGACCCAAGGAGAACTAAGAGATTCAAGAAAAGGCATGGAGAAAGTTTATGATTCAAGAAGAGAGTTTAGAGGATCTAGAGGTCGAGGCAGAGGATCAGGTGTTTTCATATGAATTTGATACACATGCGGAGATATTGGGCACCCTTATTATATGTGTCTTGAGAAATTTGACAATGCTTCTACTAGTGGTAGAAGGAAGAATGAAAAGAGGGCACAATTGGTGCAAGAAGATGAAAAGGAAGATATGAAATCCTCTATTAATTATGTTGTAGAATAAGGAGAGATGATAAGGGTGAGGATGACACTTTTAAACAAGCCTAAGGAGAAGGAAACCACACAAAGAAGAGAACTTTTCAGGACCAAATGCAAGAGCAAGGGTAAGATATGTAAGGTAATCATAGATTCATGTTCTACTGTTAACATGGTGTCAAAAGAGATGGTAGATAAACTGAATTTGTAAAGAATTACTCATCAAACACCTTAGAAATCATCTTTAGTAAGTGATAACCAAGCACTTTTGGTACACTAACTCATTTGTGTGTATTTTTTGATGAACATTTCTGACAAACCTTGTTGTTTTCTTTGTGTCGTTAGAAATTAAGAGGTTAATTGTGTCATTTTCTTTATTTGTTATCAAACTTGCCCAAAATTTGTTGGAATTTTAACATATATGAATTTTGTCAGAGATCGTGGTGAAAGTTCATCAAAATTTTGACAAAAAAGAGGAATTTAAAAAGAAAAAAAACCGTTAGGGTTACTCAATTATAAAATATAAATCGTGACTGTATTTTTTGTGACTACGACAACATTTTTTAGGTTTGTGAAGGTTATAGATAGAATAATTTTTTATAGTCTAATTTTTTTTACCTTTGAATAAAAAATCATGTCAAACAATATTCATCCAGAACAAAATACGGAGACAATTGCTAGACTATGGTGTAACTTGAAAAGAAAAGGTGATGGGAAATGTTATTGTCCCTGCAAAAAATTCAAGGGCTTAAAGATGAGAAATTTTTTAATGACAACAGCTGAGAAGCATTGTAGGGAGGATGGTCACAATGAAGGGGGGCATAATTATAATCCATTGGTAATTTGTTCATTATATGTGTTTATATTTACTGCATTTTAAAAATGTTTATATCATTTGGATATTTTATATACATTAAAAATCACTTCATAATGAGATCATGATCATGGTTTATTTATATTGATCATTATTATATAGGTGGGAAACCCTAGGGCACATGATATGGACTACGATGACCCATAGAATGTGATTTTCCAAGTGGAGTAACATGGAGATGTGAACATCAAAGCCGAAGATAATGGTCCTATGCAAGAAGATGATCATGCGCCAGAAAAAACTGTTGAAGATGATGATACAAATAGATTGATCCATGACACATTTAGTACTGGCATAGTTGATCATGATGATCAACTAGAGGAGTTTTATGTTGTTCATGATTCACCTATACTTGAGAAGGAACACAATCCCCTTTACGAAGGCTCCCAAACAACTCTTCTATTTGTTGTATTGTTGTTGGTAAACTTGAAGGTTATGAATGGTTTATCCAAAATAACAATCTCACGTATGTTAAGGTATGCCATATATGTCATATTTTTTCATCTATTTTTGTTTTTATTTCATCGCTAGTAAATAAAGGGAGAAATATGTACCATTAATAATATTTATATTAATAATAAAAAAAATTTCATATATTGATAGGTGAATTTTTCTTACCACCCTCAAATATTCTACCTCGCTCATAACGAGAATAATCTTCCATTATGAAAGATATTGGAATGAAGTGTAAAGAAATAGATGCATGTCCCAATAATGATATTATATATCATAAACAACATGAATTTGCAATAGAATACCCTAAATGTCATATCACTAGATATCAAATAGATCAACTAACAAAAAAGGTGCCTCGCAAGGTTCTTTGTTATATTCTCATTATTCCACGTATGCAACGATTATTTAGGTGTGAAATCTTAGTGCAATTTATGGATTACCATGCACAAAATAGAAGTGGAGATTCCATTCTTCAAATGCCTATAGATGGTTATGCATTTAGGGACATAGAGGAAAAATGGCCACAATTAAAAGAAGAACCTCATAATCTTAAGATTTCATTGGAAGCAGGTGGTGTGGCCTATTTTTTTATCAATAATAACATTCTTCCATGGATGTCAATAAAGAGGGAGGACATAATATTGGAAATGATTGTTCTAGGTATTTTTTCATTTGGAAGTCATGTAAATTAAATTATATATAATGTATTAAAATGGTTTTAATAATTACATAATGTTGTCCAAGAGGTTGAGCTTAGTTGGTTAAAGCAATGAGTTCTCATTGAAGAGGCCCTGGTTCAAATCCCAAAAGGGACATCTTTGTGGAATTATAAGTTGTGACTCTTGGTCTTCCATTGGTTGTATCTGTCTCATTATAAAAGGTGGATTTATAAGTTGTAACTCTTGGTCTTCCATTCATTATTTATAGTGTGGTTTCTCAAAAGGAGCTTGTATTTGTCTCAGTTTGATGATTAAATAAGCTTGTAATTTTCTCGAATTACCATAATATTTGTAAATGATCTATAATAATAATAAAATTGTGTAATGTTTCTCTTCACTCAGCCAGGTAAGTACCAAGTTAAAGATATGAATGTATATATCGAGCCTCTTATCAAAAAGTCACTAGAGTTGTGGAATGGCGTCACTATGTATGACATATTTAGACCAACAAGACAGACAATTTCAATTCCACGCAATGATTGTATTGAAAAATCATGATGCCCAAGGGCTAACACATTTTTGTGGTATGTTAGACATGATCTTGCAGGCCATTACACACTTTTAATCCAATTATACATGATCTTGCAGGTCTTCAAACAAAGGGAAAGTTTCCATATCCAGTTTGTGGTCCAAAGATAAAATCTTGTCATTCAACAAGTTTAGGAAAATAGGTGTTTGATGAGTATAGGTACTTCCTCCACAAAAATCAAAAATATCAAACTACCGAAAAATATCTTTTCAATGAGAAAGAATAGACTACATAAAAACCATGAAGAATGACACATCGCCTATGGAAGTTTGAATATAATAGAATTAATCGTCGAAGTAATATCATTCAATCTAATATCTAATATATCATACATTATATGTTTGGAATTTATATTTTTATATTGTGTTTTGTTTACTCATGTTGTAATTAATGATGATTTTCGTTGTTAACTTTTAAAACTTATATGCTTCATGAAGGTTTTCAAGGCATTAATGAACATCTTCCAAAGGGGCTAAAAAGTTATCCAAGACAATTTAGTATGTTTCCTTACTAAGAATAGCTAGAAATTGTGCATTTTTTTTATACTAAGCATATCAAAAATAATATAACTAAGACATTTTGGATAATATTGGATGGAAAGCATGACAAAGAAAAAAAAGTCAAAATTTGTAGTGACATTCAAGAATCCAATCATGCAATGAAAAATTTAATTCAATCAAATAGAAATGGAGACCAAATTAATATAAATGCCCTTCTTTGGTTATTAACGGAGCAACAAAGCAATGCTATAAAAGAAGTCATACAAAGAATTTGATTTCCCATAAGATTTTCTGTGAACATAAACATATCATAATAAAGAAAGATGAATTTGGGCTAAGGATGAGAACATATGATTGGCATACCTTCAGTAAGGTAATTCATGTTCTTGTATATTTACTATATATTTATATACTAAATGCACTTTTTATTGTGTTATGTTTACTAGTTTTGGAAAAATAATGAAAAGATAATTTTATAACTATTGTAGTACATTCTACCTCTATCTCCCCGAGACCAGTTCAATAACAACGTCAAGTAAGTTATATACGATCTTGCAAAAGAGGTAAGTAGTAATATTTGTTTAATTGTTTGTATAGATATTATATTTTCCATTTGTTTTACTTTTTGTGTATTATATTATATATTATTTTGTTAAGTCTCATTATTAATATATTTGTGTCTTGAATCGCTTGTGCTATATGGTTGTCAACTAAAAAAATCCATAAAGAAGATATAAATTATTGGAAGAGAAAAATTCCTTGTCTAATGTGTGAAATTTAAAAGTGTCTACCTTTGACATTTTTCATTGCACAAGAACACTACCTCATACACCAAGTTAAGGATATTGAATTGTGTGAACCTGTACACACAAGGTTAATGTGGATAGTTGAGAGGCACTTGAAATTTTTAAAGGCTTTAGTTTGACAAAGAGCACATCCTGAGGGTTCTATGGTGGAGGGATATATGGTATACCAGACTATGGTGTACATTACTAAATATATTCCTAATTTTGTGACAAAGATCCATGTAGATAGCATTTGGGATCCCAACTCCATTAAAAAATTTGAAGGGGAGTACCTAATTGGAAAATTTAGATTGAGAAAAGTAAGAGATAATTATAAGATGTTCATGAAAATTAATCCAAAGATGATGATGGTGATGATGAGTGGGATGAAGAAGAAGATCAATGACATGATTGAAATGTATGAGGTATGCGATTAGTATATTATCTATCTGATATTGATTTCTTGATAGATTTTTATTTGACTTATCTGGTTACATAATTAATTCATTATGTTGTCAATTATAATGCCATGACATAATTAATTCATGGTCCACCTCCAACAAGTCCTAATAGTAGCACTATGTCACCTCTCAGAGATGGAGACAGAGAGAGTGTTGGACAGCCCTCATTTTGTGTGACATTTTTTGGGCCTTTGAGGGTTTCTTATTATGATTTATATATTACTTTTTGTTATATATGAGATGAGACATGATTTTTGGAAACAAACTTATATTTTGTGTTTATTTATGGAATGTGGATTGTTTATTATTTATGTGATGGATGATGATTTATGATACATATGTGATGGATTACAACATGTTTATGATGATTATAATGCATTGGCATGTATTTAGGATATGTTATATGCTTATTATTTATTATGATATGATTTGCTAACATGTATGATGATGTAGGATGGATGTGATGTAATGTATGATTATGATAGTTATTATCATGTTCCTATATGGAATATGGGTGATGGCTATGATATCTATGTGACACATGCATGCATGATCTCTATAATTAGTTCCTATTATGATGTATGGTGCACTTGATGAGTTATGTTATGTTATGTTATGTTATGTTATGTTATGTTATGCATATGATGCCTGTGATGTATGTTTATGATGGATTCTTATGATGTTTATGAGGGATGAAAATTATGATGTCTGATATGATCAACATTTTTTGTCAAAAATTTGACAAATTTTTGAAGTCATACTATAGTGGCCTTACCTAATTTAAGTTTTTATGAAAAATATTATAAATAAAAATCAAAACTATTATTATCTTAAATGGAAACTTAAAATAAATTAGAAATATACCAAAATTACCATTCAAGTTTAATTAATGTCAGGGTCATAGTTCAATTAGTGGTAGAGCTCAACTAAACTTACTATTTAAATATGGTTAGGGTTTTATTCATCTAAGGTGTTTAATCAATAAAGATTCAATGGAAACATGTTAAAAAGTCTCTTTATAATCAAATAAAATTGCATAGGTTTTCACTTTTCTATCATTTTTTTATGGTCAACATGTTTATGTCAAAAGAATAATAATTGCATATAAAATTGATTGATTTAAGGTGTTTAGACTTATTTACACATTTCTAAATGTCATCATATCTATTAAATTTAAATGTCACTATAAATTTCATTATGTCATTATTTATATTAGGGATTATTATTTATGATTTAGATTAGGGTTTATGGTTAGGTTCATTTTTTTGGCTATAATCATGTTCCCACATGATGGTTAGTATTAAGGTTAGGGTATCTAGTAGATTTGGATTCAAGATTAGGGTTTAGAATTTAGGATTATGGTTTACTATTTACAATTAAGATTTAGGGTTCAACATATAGGATTAGGGTTTAACATTTATAATTAGGGTTTATAATTTACGATTAGGGCTAGGTTTAGGGTCCAATATTTATGATTATAGTTAGGATTGAGGCTTACCATTCAAGATTAGAGTTTATTAATTAGGATCAGGGTTTACCATTTAGGATTAAGGTATAGCATATAAAATTAGGGTTAAAAATGGTTTAGCATTTATAATTAGTGTAATATAAAAAAAATGGATATATTTATGTTGTTTGATTTTCAGGGTTTGTTATTATCCTATCTTACATTTAAAATATTTTTTTGATTTTATTGATTCTTTATTGAAATGTAGGGGTAAATAGCATACTCTCCTTCTATCCTTAGATGTACAAATGAAATATCCAATTTGATTAATCCAAAATGGAAGGATCAATGGATAAAAGAATCCATCATTCAAAAATAAGAATAAAAAGGAAGATCTTAAGTACCCATTTATTTATTTGAATGTGCAATAGATTTAGATAGATTGATAACCTTAATTGAAATTGAAAAGAGAAATGTACTAACCATGAAATGTTGTAGATCTAAAGAATGTTGTTTTCTAAAGCCTGTGTTGAGTTTCTGGAAAATCTGAGACCGGACCTGGAATGAAAATGCAGAGATGAACAAAAACCATAAATCTTTTTCCATTTTGACATAGTTCTGATTTGTACCCTCAAGTAAATCTTTTTCCATTTTGACATAGTTCTGATTTGTACCTAGGGAAGAATCGACCTAAAAAGTCTCTAACAGAAATTCTATTTTTGGATCCTGAAAGTTTTCTGAAAAGGGTATCTGAATCTCTATCCCAATCCACTGATCTAAACTTGTACCTACAAGTAAAATGGTTTGTTTGTTGGGGGGAGGAGGGTAAAACCCCTTTTTTGGAATTAACCTTAAAGTATAATTGAAATTGCATAAGTAAAAACAAAGTAAATGCACAAAATCACCTTACTTGTAGAAGTCCTTGTGGTGGATTTGAATCTGTGAATCCACAAGTATGTATGCACCAAAAAGAGATGTAGAATGTAGAATACAGAATGTAGGATGTCTTCAATCAATTTATTGTAGATCTTCAACACCAATCTTGAATGGGTTCTTGAATTGGAAGAGGCTTGGAGGGATGTGGATGGAGAAATCTTCAATAAGAGGGCTCCATGGAGCTTGAATCCTTCAATGGCCACCAATGGATCTCCTTGATGAAAATGAGTGCTTGAGAAGTCCTTAATAATGGATGAATGCTTCAATGGATACTTGGCTTGCTTCAAATCTCACTTCTTCACCTTTGGATTTCACTCTTCAAGTCTTGAAAGTTGATGATCATGGTTCATGGTTAGAGAAAATGAGAGGAGAAAGCTTCCTTTTATATGAAACTAGGGCACAATCTTCTAGAGAGGCCAACATAGGAGAATTAAATTAAAATTAGACCCATGCCCCTAGAAGAGGACCTATATTAAATATAATTTAAGATTTTTTATCTCGAAGACTGAAATAGCCGACCTGGAAGCGGGAATTAACTTTTTCCAAAGACCGACATTTAGAAATCCTAAAATTTGAATCCTGGGTTTGGAAAAGGTCAATTGTGACCTAGGTCAAGATTGAGGTTGACCTTGACCCTAAGGTCAAAGTCCCAATTTTTCAGTTTGGGGTGCCAGAAATAGGTTGGAAAAAGTGGAAATGGGGCAGAACAGGGGGATAAAGACAAATCAAAGTTAGGAACCCATTCAAGGCACTTGACATGACCCCAAACCACTTACTCAGAAGGCTAAACTAGTCTACCATGGAAGTGCTTCCATTTTCTGACTATACATTTAGTCCCCACTTTAGCAAGAGTATGGACTAAATACAAACTCTTGGTAAAGGAGATCATAAATAATAGATAATCTTATTGGAATCAAAAGGGACAAAGGAATCCTCAAGCCCCCAAGGGACTTAAGTATTTATCAACCCTAAGATCATGATAAGAGAGACATCACCAATTAAGGAGAAAGAGAGAGAGGGTATGGTTACCTCACCTAATGAGAACTTATGTCCCATTGTGAACTACATAAGGAAAAAGTGCTACTGGAAAGATGGAATTGAACCGCCTAGTGAATGTGGCTACTCACTAGTCAACCCATCAGGGATATCCATTCTTAAGGACACCTTCCGACCTTAAGGGATCAAAACATTATAATTTGAAAATGGAGGAATCAAGTGTTTCATGTAAATTTAAACTGGAGGGATCAAGAGATCCTAAAAAGTAAAATATCCGTGCTTTAAGGATTAGTCATTAATCCATAAAGGGAAAAAAATTTTAAGTTTTGAAAATATTTTGAATGTATGTGTGTGGGCAAAAAGTGAGTAGAGCATATGCCCCCACGTTAAAGTCATTGCAAACACTTTAATAGGAGCAATGGCTTTGACAGAAACATAAACAACTCTACTAATTATGTTTCCACTACGAGATGCCCCCAAACAAAGACAACTCAAGGGAAATATCACATAAACATACAAAGAACACAAAAGGAAGCTACCTACTATGGGGTCAATATAATCATAAGATAACATGTACATATAGATATGATATTATTGCAAATTAATTGACATCATTCCCAAAAGAAATTAGAACTACAATCAGAATGGAGGAAAGAAAACTCAAGATTTACAAAGAAGAGTCTTTTTGGACCACAACATGGAGACCAAAAAGAATCAGTGCTACCATGTCCCAGATCCAAGTGGACTACACAAGGAAAACATTTACGAACAATAGCCCAAGTACAAAATAACATGAAAACAACATATAGAAGAATAGAAATACCTACAGAAGATTTATACAACAAGTTTGATTCCTTGATCACCTTGCACCAACAAAGTAACAAGGGTTGTATAAAAGAGTCTAACAAACATTTAGCAAACACATTACGAGAGAAGCACAATATATCATGCAAATACATAAAGAGATACCATGAAGGATAAGCCAATTAGGCGCATCACCTACTCTCCCCATCTTAGTTTATGTCATTTAGGGAAGGTGATAAACTTGCAAGAGGGACTATATCCAATACAATAGGAATAATAGCCAGTTCCAAACAAGGGTCCTCTTGAGAATCACGTTTCTCGATACTAGGTGTAATTTTTAATTGAGTTGAAAGCATATGAGGTAAGTCAGTATCAAGATTGAAATGGTCTCATATTCATCACTAAGATCAATAGGATCATCTAGAGTATCCTCCTCATCAAGATTAATTAAAATGGGATCTAAGATGCAAATAGGATCATAATACTCATTAATCTTAACATTATTATGAATATTAACTTCTTCCAACACATAAGGCATAGGTTGGTCAAAAGAAGGTAAAGAATTTTGAAGAAAAGAAGTACGAGCCCTAGCATTAGCTCTACGCTTCTTACGACGTTCGTTAGCAGATTTATTACATTTTTCTTTGTTTGACACATGTGGAGAACTAGGAGGAATAACCACTGATTCCTTCATAGGTTCTGTAGGAGGATTGGTAAGATTCAGAGTAGGCTAAGAAGAAACACTGGGAGGTTGAGTAATAGAGTTAGTAGTAATGGATAAAGGAGGTATAGAAGGAGTGGGAAAAAGACCACAGTTAAGATCTATCCAAGGAATGCTTAACTTGACTATCTTGTGATGTTTATAGGCTTGCTATGAATGAAAAAGGTTTTCAAGGTGAGGAGGACATGAATTAGGTAATGAAGGCAAAAATAAATCAAGAGTAGCACAATCTATAGGCCTAGAAGGTTGATACAAACTATGATTAATCATTTTTACTTCTCCATTATGAATGAACTTAAGACATTTATGAATAGGAGAAGCAATAGCATGCATAGCAGTTATCTAGGGAAAACCAAATTTGACTTGAAATTGATCAGATGTAGGAATTCTAATGAAGGTAGTATCTACAACCTTGCCACAGAGCTCAACAGGCAAGTTAATAGAACCAAGTGCAAGATAGAGAAAACCATTACAAGTTTGGATCCATGCATCTGATGGATCATAACAGTCACATTGTAGGTTTTTCATAAAACTATTTTCCTTAGTAATAACATTTATTAAAGACATGGGATCAACAATACAACCACGCGTAGGTATCTTAGTAATCCTAACATAAATATAAAGGGGACCATCAGTAGCCTTAATAGTCTCAGAATCATCAAAGGTAATTGAAAGTTCCCGAGGTCATTTATCCTTAATTTTTTTTTGAGGTTTAAGTGGAACTAGAAGTTGAGGTGGAGGTGAAGGATCTTGAAAAATAGGTTGAGATGAAACAATGCTCTCCACATGATTAACAATGTGATTAAGATCATCTATCTTCGAATCGTAAATGGTATCCATAGAATATGGTTGAGCGATGGTATTAGTATCATGTGTAGGTAGAGGATTCGTATAGATTTGAAGCTTTTGATTAGGAGGAGAGAAATTTTTTTTCTCATTACCATCAAAATTATCAACAAATAAAGCATTAGAATCGATTAAGTCTTGAACCTTATGCTTTAGAGAATAAGATTTTTCAGTATCATGGCCATTCTAGCGATTGTATTGGCAAAAAGATTTAGAATCAAAGGATTTTGAAGCTATGGTTGTAGGAAGGAGAGGTAAAATAGGAGGCAAGGTAATCATATTAGCATTTAACAACCTACTCATAATAGAATGTAAAGATTTAGAGAGAAGAGTAAACGTACGATTCATACAGAAAGTAGTAGATGCAAAAGTGGCATTGTGGGATGCAACAACAACTTGATCAGCAACCACATTCGTTTGTTTATTAATCTTGATATAGTTGTTAGGTTTCTAAAATTTAATAGGATTAGGAGCAGTGTCACTCTTATCAAATGGAACAGGATCCATTGGAGTGTTTCTCTCAAATTGACTCACTTGTAATTAATAATGATGAAGTGTTGCACAAAGTTGTTGAAAATAGGTAAATTCAGTACGAAAAATCTTATCTCTAATATCCTTTTGTAAATTTTAAATAAACATATGTTGAATATCAATATTAGGAACATGATAATAAATTTGAGCATACAAATGCTTAAATCTACCAATGAAATCAGTCAATTTTTCCTTAATGTTTTGTTTACAATGCATTAAGTCAGTTAAGAGAACGTGTGGACCAATGTTGTTTTTAAATTGTTGAATGAAGGTATTAGCAAGTTTAGGAAAAGAATCATTGGAATAAGGAGGTAAATAAAAATACCATTGCAAATCCTTATCATGAAAATTTCTAGCAAATAGTTTAGCCAATATCCTATGGTCATGAGCATAATCACTACAAAGGATTTGAAATGTTTTAACTTGAGTAACAGGATTGCCTTTACCATTGTAATTCTCAAGACGAGGCATATTGACTTGTTGAATAAAAATAGCATGAATAATGTCTAAAGATAAAGGACTACCCATGTCACATGTAGGAATGTTAAACTTGGATTGAGTTAAGGTTGGAAGCTGTTGTTGTAAAGATGACATAGTTTGAGCCAAACTAATAATTGTGGAATCATTAGAAGACATAGGTGGCATAGAAATATTGGGAACACTAGGAAAAGTGTAGGAAGTGGTAGGAATGGAAGAAACAACTGGTGGAACATTTGGAACCATAGTTGGAATGGGATTAGTATAAGTAAAAGGTACACTATGATATGAAGGTTGTGAGGTAGGTAGAGATACCAGTGGAACACTCATAGGAATAGATGAAATTGGGAGAGATGTAGTCATCAAAGGAGGAGTATAAGTATGAATGATAGGTAAAGGAACAAAAGAAGGTCCCTCACTAGTGATAGTAGGAGTAAATCCTAGAACTTGAGCTTCTTGTGCTAAAGGTTTAACATTCAAATGCATAATATGAGTGATACCACGCAAGAGATTAATACCTTGATCACTATCACGAAGGAATTTCTTAATATCCTCTATAGCTTGTATGGAATCTTGATTATGGTTTTATTGAATAAGCCAATTTCCCATTTTATCAAGTTTGGTTGAAAGTTTTTTCACTTGTTTAGGAGGAACTCTTAAAGCATCATCCTCATCATGAGATGAGTGAGAAGAGTTATGCTCCATAGAAGGATTGGAATCATGAGTGATCAAATTGTCATCCAGGATCCTAAGGAATGGAGAAGAAGACTCAGGATCAAAGGAATCCATAATTCTATGGCTTCTTCTAACCAGGATACTATAAGTAGGACTAGAGGTGGTAAAGCTCATACACCAATGCAATGTAAATGAAATAATTTAAGAAACACAAGATTTTGAATTTTAATTGTTGCAAATGTAAATGAAAGAACATAAAATAAATATAATCTAATATGCATGCAGCATCTAACATAAAAGATGTAAATCTAACACCAAAAAGAAAGAGTTGTCTATCGCGGGTTCACCAAAATGTAATATAAGAAAATGGATATATTTATGTTGTTTGATTTTTTGGGTTTGTTATTATCATATCTTACATTTAAAAGATTTGTTTTATTTTATTGATTTTTTATTAAAATGTAGGGGTAAATAACATACTCTCCTTCTATCCTTAGATGTACAAATGAAAGATCCAATTTGATTAATCCAAAATGGAAGGATCAATGCATAAAAGAATCCATAATTCTGAAATAAGAATAAAAAGGAAGATCTTAAGTAACTGTTTATTTATTTGAATGTGCAATAGATTTAGATAGATTAATAACCTTAATTGAAATGGATAGGAGAAATTTACTAACCTTGAAATGTTACAGATCTAAAGAGTGCTATTTTTTGAAGCCTGTGTTGAGTTTCTAGAAAATATGAGACTAGATCTGGAATGGAAATGCAAAGATGAACAAAACCCAGAAATATTTTTTTGTTATGACATAGTTCTGATTTGTACCCTCAATTCAATGTCACCATTGACCTAGAAAGGTCAACCTAGGGTAGAATCGATCTAAAAAGTCTCTGACAGGAATTCTATTTTTGGATCCTGAAAGTTTTTCGAAAAGGTATCTAAAAATCTGTCCCAATTCGGTATTCTGAACCTGTACCTACAAGAAAAATGGTTTTTTGTTGGGGGGGAAGGGGTTTTCCTTGGTCAAACCCAGTTTTGGAATTAACCTTAAAGTATAATTGAAATTGAATAAGTAAAAACAAAGTAAATGCACAAATTCACCTTGCTTGTAGAAGTCCTTGTGGCAGATTCGAATCCATGAATCCAATATGTATGGACCAAAAAGAGATGTAGAATGTAGAATATAGAGTGTAGGATGTCTTCAATAAATTTCTTGTAGATCTTCAACACCAATATTGAATGGGTTCTTGAATTGGAAGAGGCTTGGAGGAATGTGGATGGAGAAATCTTCAACAAGAGGGCTCCATGGATCTTGAATCCTTCAATGGCCACCAATGGATCTCCTTGATGAAAATGAGTGCTTGAGAAGTGCTTGAGAATGGATGAAAGCTTCAATTTCTACTTTTATTGCTTCAAATCTTTCTTCTTCACCTTTGGATTTCACTCTTCAAGTCTTGAAAGTTGATGATCATGGTTCATGGTTAGAGAAAATGAGAGGAGAAAGCTTCCTTTTATATGAAACTAGGGCACAATCTTCTAGAGAGCCTGACATAAGAGAATTAAATTAAAATTAGACCCTTTCCCCTAGAAGAGGACCTATATTAAATATAATTTAAGATTTGTTGTCCCGAAGACCGAAACAACCGACCTGGAAGTGAGAATTAACTTTTTCCAAAGACCGACATTTGGAAACCTAAAATCTTGAAATTTGAATCCTGGGTTTGGAAAAGGCTGATTGTGACCTAGGTTAAGGTTGAGGTCAACCTTGCCCTAGGTCAATATTGAAGTTGACCTTGACCTTGAGGTCAAAGTCCCATTTTTTTAGTCTTGGGTACCAAAAATAGGTTGGGAAAAGTGGAAATGGGGTAGAATAGGGGGATAAAGCCAGATCAAAGTCAGGAACCCATTCAAGGCACTTGACATGACCCCAAACCACTTACTCAGAAGGATAAACCATTCTACCATGGAAGTGCTTTCATTTTCTGACTATATAATTAGGTTATATTATAGGATTAGGGTTTAGCGTTTAGGATTAAGGTTTAACATATACAATTAGGGTTAGGATATGATTTAGCAATAGCCTTTAGAACTAAGATTTAACATATACAATTAGGTTTAGGATATGATTTAACATTTAAGATTAGGATTTATTATTTAGGATTAGGGTAATATTAGGATTTAGGTTTAGGATGGGAGAATAGGGTTTAGGGTTAGGATTATGGTTTAGAGTTGAGGAATATTATTATGGTTAGGTATAGGATTTATATCATGATTGAAATTATAGATAGTGTTAGGATTTTTATAAGTTTTAGGACTTGTAATTTAGGATTAGGATTAGGGTTTAAGATTAGGTTTAGAGTTTAAATTATGGCTAAGGCTAGGGCATTGATTAGAGTTAGAGATAAGGGTTAGGGTTAGGGTTAGGAAAAGGGTATAGGTTTACACTATAGATTGGGTTAGAATTGGATTCATACTAACCATGATCAATAATAACCATGATTAATAACTCTAATACTAACCATGATTAATACTAACCATGATTATTACTAACCATGATAAATAATAACCATGATTAATAGTACTAACCATAATCCTTATACTAACCATGATTAATACTAACCATGTATAATAATCCTAATACTAATCATAATAATGATAATACTAAAAAAGGAACTTAGCCGTGAACAAATTAGGAATTTTCCGCAAAAGGAAATGATATTTTCTGGCATGGGAAGAAGTTGGGGGAATTTTAGAGTTGTGGAGGAAAAATTGTTGCGCAAGTTTGAAAGGAGGTCGATGCATTTGTTTTCTCATTTTGTGATTGTGTCTTTAAATCTCTTCCCTATGAACTCTAATGTCCCTCAAGTGATCACTTTTCTACCCATTTCACCACTCATTTGTGCTTTCTAGTTGCTGGGTTCGGTTATTATTTTACCTTTTGGAGCTTTCAAATCACATTATTTGACCTCCTTTCCATAGCTTTCAAGGTTAGCTTCTTCTTATTCTTTAGTTTTCACTCCTAGGGTTCTGTTTCTTCATGTGTGTTTTTGTTTTTTTGTTTTGTCTAGGGTTTTCTACGTGTGCTGCTATTGATAAATCATCCTTCCTGTAGTTAGTGAGCATGAAAAAAAATAATCTTGAAAGTCACTGGTCAAAATTTAGCATTGATAAGGATATCATTGTTGTGAGAAAACAGTATCACCATTGCATATATTCATTTATTTTTTACAATAATTTCTTAACTACTAGTTAGTACAGTATCTATAATTTTAAGCTTGTCAATGACAATGACTAGGAGGTAATCTATTATCATGTATGGCCATGACTACAATGTGTGAAAAGCTCAGTAAGTTCAAGAGGTTGAGACTCATAATCAATTATGAATTTTTTAAAAATTAATTTTTTAAGAAATAGAAGAGTACAAAACATATGAAGTTCACACTTCTCTCTAAAAATCAGTTAATATGCATCACAATATTTACATAGTGTTGTTAGTGAGATATTATTTATTATAAAAAAAGTTCGCAGATCTCATAAATTAATTTTTTTTTTTATCTAAATCATGGTCATGACACTAACCTTCTAGATTAAACATCTAGAGAATAGAAATTGGCAAATCAACTTCATTATCATCCCCAATAAAATGCTCCTTAACAATGTCTCTAATTTCCTTTCATTTCAAGCTACAAATTACTTTGAGAAAAGATAAGTTTGTAGTGCAAACTAGATTGGTCTTTCAAAATGTAAAAATATTAATCATATTTTAAGTTTTTTGAAACAAAAGCTCTATTTTTAGATGGATAAAAAGGTAATTTTATATCCCATTTACATATAGTTGTTGATTCAAGGCCTATCTGAAAGCCTAATCCATATAAAATTTGAAAGCATTTATTAGATCTCCATGATAGATAATTGGCTTAATATCTAATGTTTAAGTCCTTGATTTGCATGTGATCTAGCTTTTGACATCAATTTTTTTAAAAAAGAATTCATGGGTTGCCTCAACAAAGAGAGATTTAATGGGAGATAATTTACAGGGTTTAATTCCATAGCTTTCAAACACACCAGAGATAGTTGATGCTATTATTATTACAATAATTCCTACTTTCTTTTTGGGACCATCAATCATCTTGGGAAGAAGCCTTTCCAAATTCTCTCTATTTAAGATGTTATCCATGTATATGAAAATAAAATCCTCTATAATTGATTTCATCTTTTATACCAGTAAGTCTCTTAACGTATGAGATTGGATTTCTTCTCTGCTAGGATTTAATTATAGAGTTTTGTATGAGAGCGACCTTTGAATATTTCCATCTCTACCAATTTAAATATGCAAACACTTTATTCGCCAAGATGGTTTTTCCTTCTCCAATTTTTTGTACATTTATGGACAAATCTAGCTTGTCATCATCCCACTCAAGGTATTTGACCACTTTAGTAATGTTGTGAACTATTCTCACAGCTACAGATAGAAACAATGTATTATGTAACATACTGCTTAATATATCTGCTGCTCTTTAATTATGTATACTAAACCTCATAACTTGATTATTTTAATTTTAAGTATGATAAGAGGAAGCTAAGTGTAGACACCTAAAATTGACCAGGTGTTTCTTAATCATCCAAATCTGCAAATCTCAGCTAACTGCCCTAAATCGGTTCAAAATGCATTAAAATGGATTAAAATCAATCGAATGGACATTTATCAAGGAAATCAAACAAAATCAAATTAAAATCAAAGGATTAAATAATCATGAAATCAAATAGTCAAATTTAAGCCTAAAAGGGATCAATCAAATTATATAATTGATTTTAATCAATTAATTATATAGTTTTAAATCAAAAATCAAATCCAACCCATTCACCCTTACATGGTTAATTTAATTAATTGATTGAATTAAATAAATCCTAATTTCTTTCAACTCAATTTGATCAACCAATGAGAATTGAGTATTTTTTCTTCTTGTCCCACCTTTTGAGGACAACCATTTAAATGGTCCCCCCGTTTGAAACCATTTGAGGGATCAAACTCAACCAAGCATTAACCCATGGTTAATTCACTCTACCCACTAGCCTTGGGAATTTTCTATAAATACAAGTCATTTTCTATGCATTTCATATCCTATAAATTCAAGTGCAAAGCATCCTTATTATAGGCACTTTGTGAGCAATTGAGAGCATTGTGAGCAATCGAGAAGCATTTTTGATTATTTGTAGAAGCAAATTGTTGATTTGAGGAGCATAGCATGAGCATTTGAGTTAAAATTCCATATCATCTTGAGAATTTGAGGTAGATTTAGGCATTTTATCTTTAAATTTCTCATTCTAGGATTGTCCTTGAGAGAGATTAAGGCTGAGAGCTCTCTTAAAAAAGCTTAGATAGGGAACCATGAGATGTCATGGATTTAATTGCAATTCTTAGATTAAATTATTGTATTTCTTTCCATAGAATTGTATTTTAGAATCCTAATTTCATGAAGGTGTAATTTATCACACAAAAATGATGCCTACTGTGGGGCTTTAAGCCTCAATTTCCATCATTTTATCATATTTTTGTGTATTTTGCTTCACTTTCTTGACTTTTTTGCAGAAAATAGGTGAAAAGCCGCGTACAAATATTTAAGAGCCGCATACAAAGATTTAAGAGCCGCGTACGAATATTTAAGAGCCACGTACAAAGATTTAAGAGCCGCGTATAAAGATTTAAGAGCCGCCTAAAGAAATTTCTTCTATTTTCTGTCTGTCATTCTTAAGCCGCGTAGAAGATAAATTGTGCTGCCTAGTTCTATAAAGGGCTGCCTATTAGCAACAAAAGATGGCATGTGATCTTTTTGGAGCTGCATTCTATTAATCTTTGACCGCAATTTGCACATTCTTTGTCGCCTATGGTTTTTCTTTTTCCTCCTGTGGATTTTCCAGAGCCACTTTTAACTTTTAATTACCGCTTTCAAAGATTTAAGTTCCTCTTTCTATCAGTTAAAAGTTGCTTATTAGCTGTTAAATGTTGCATATAAATTTTTTTTGTTTATCAAAATTTAACTAATTTGTTCATCTTTCTAGTTCTCTGTATTTTATATTTCTACAGATGAAAAATCATCCTAAGGTACATAAACCAAAGAAGAGAGTGACAAGACCTAGCAAAGAGGTAAGAGCACAAAATAAACTCTCTAAGGCAATTCATGCATCAAATATTTTGGAAAGTTTAAAGGAGGAAGAGAGTTTATATGATCATTATATCAAAAATTTCTTTGCCTACAAAAAGAAATCCCCTACTCTTTGATAGATTTTCATTTCTAGTTCTTTAAGCTTGATTGTTTGCAAATTTGATTAAAAGAGCTTAGGAGTGATTTATCTTGGATTTGCAAGTTTTTCTTCACTTTGCCTTGGTTGTGTTGACTAACTTGTTGGAGGAGCCAGAGTGGGAAAGATCGCCACTAGGTGAGTCTATATAAGCAAAATACATGAAAAATGCGCCTAGCCTTTGCTAGCTTCAAAAATAAGGTATATTTCTAATAAAAATTGCATTGCTTAAATTGTGGCAAATTTCTTTGAATCTAGCATAATTAGGAAAAATCCTATTATTGTCTAAATTGAACAAGCATTAGGCATATGCTCTTCACTTTTTGAAGTGAATCAAAAATCCAAACATTCAAATTCAATTTAGTAGAAAGAAAGGGATAAGGAATTGAACCACACATTTCATTTTTAAGAACCTCCTTGTCAAGGGGTTGAAAATGAACAAAAGTGCTTGAAGTGTTTGGAACAAAGGAAGACAATAGGGATATGATCTTCACTCATTGAGTGAATCAAATTCCCAAACTTGTTGGACTAAGTTCAATTTTTTCTTTCCATATACATGCTAGATTAAAATAAAGCTTTAGAGGGCCTGCCTCCCAAGAATTTCTTTACGAAGGCGGTGAGAGGGAACGACCCAAAGTGGGAGACAATTGCTTTTTTTGCGATATCATCCAACCCACTATAAAAAATGCACTTTACCTTAATCTAAAAGTGACTAAGTCTTGTGCAACTCATCCTCACTTTCTCGAGTAGTCCTTTGGGATTGTACAAAATTGTACTTTTATGCGTGTGGGAAGCCTGCAAGGGGGTAAAGGAACTTGACAAGATTTAGAATAGAGGTGTAATTAAAACCTTGTTAAATAGTAAGCCTAACTTTTTAGAGCAATTTTTAAATGCCATATTTGTTTGACTCTTAGGTAGATTTCTTGGAAGAGTTTCTTGTGTTATACTCGTAAACAAAACATCTAAGAACATACACTTTTAGTGTTGTTTTAGGGATATAGTGAAAATTTGATGTGTTTTATGAGTTTGTACTTTATTTTCACGCAAGAGTCTTCTGTAACAAGTCTGATCAGAATTATTAAACTTTTAAAAATCCAAAAATTTGAGAATTTCAACCCTGATCAGCAAAGTGCCACATATAAACATTTCTGGGCCGTGTATAAAGAATTCTGGACTGCCTGTACTTTGGAAACACCTCCTGCAGATATTCATAAGTCGCGTAATTCGTTGGAAAGTGCCACGTCTAAAAATTTTTTAACTTCCTATCAATAGGAAAACGCCGCCTGTGAACTGCAGAGTGTCACGTACAACAATTCTAGTGACTGCATACACACATTCAAAAGCCACCTACACACAAGCAAGTGCCGCCCAGAAATAAAGAAGGGAAAATAGGGGGCATTTCCCAAGGGTTTGGAAAGATTTTGAAATTATATTTGGATACCCTTTTTGGAGTTATTTCTATCTAGTGCAACAAATAGACCATATTCCTTCAAACATTTATAATGATGAATCTATGTGAGAAACGAATCAATCCTATGGTGGAGAATAATTGTCAAAATCAAGATCAAAATCTCCATAGGACTCAGTATGAAGAAGTAACTGAAGATGAAATTTTGGAAGCATCCCAAGATCCTAGGTTTATGGAGACAATGCACTTAATTCTGAAGAGGGATAAAGAAGCATATTTCCATAAATATGACACATCAATCTTAAGGAAGGATGAGGAAAAACAAAAGGATACATCATCTAACAAGCCATAATTAAGATCAATTTGTCCTTTCCTTTATGATGATGGGTCATATATATCTTTATCTTCTCCAAACAAAGAGGAATATGAGAGTAACAAACCTATTGTGGATCAAGGGAAATTTCATGACTACTCTATTTGTGATGAAGATAATAAAGAGAATGAAGAGAAAGGTACCACTCTCAAGAAAGATCTAATGAAAAACCCCCTATCTAGTAAGGTTTCTCCCATATATTTTACTCCTTTCATCCTTCGTCCATCTCACAAAGCTTCACAACTATCCAAAATTCCTCCACTAAAGAGTGAGTCTAATGATGATAATTTTCACGTTGACTATGTCTACCCTCAAGGGCTACCTCTAAAAGAAACCCAAGCTAATTTACATCTTTTTTCAAATTGTTTCCATGCTTCAAATATCTTGTACCCCAAAGATTCATGTGCTTCAATGCCTATTCAAAAGGATTCTCCATCATTCTTCCAAACATTCCCCACACATATCCAAACATCTACCTTTTCCTTAGAAGTGGCTCCATGTCAAGAGGATAATCCAAAGAGCAAAGAAAAAAGTATCAATAAATATCAAGATCAAGATGTTATCCAATCCCCTCCCATATTTGATGAAGGTCCCATATCCATAGAATCTTGTGATGATCCCCTTTCACCCTTTCATGTCTTCCAAGCTGATATCCTTCCATTTCACGAACAAAGTGTCCTTCCAAGCTCTATACCTAGTCCAATTCCCAAGCAAGATCAATATATCCCTTCCATCATTTCCAATGAACATATTGAAAATCAAGAGAAAAGAACCCTATCTATACCATCTGAAGATCCTTTTCAAGATGGAAATAACCCATCAACTCCTTGTCATACTCCTCCATATTCACCTCAAGAAACCATCATTCCTCCAAATTCCTTGCATGATAATAAATCCCTTCAAGATTCATTTGATCCTATCAAAGTTTCTCCTATGAAAGATACTCATGATCCTATTGGTAAAAAGATAAATCTTGAAAATGAGAGCCTTGGAAATACAACTCACTCCAAAGATATTGATATCCATTTCACACCTTATCTTCCTCCATTCAAAAGCAACCCTATGCCTTCACCATCCTCCAAATCCATTTTGGGTTCCTATATCCCAAAGCTAAATTCTGCATTCCTTCCATCCATCTTAGGTCCATATATTCCTCCATAAACCATTCCTACCATCCCTAGCTCTCCATTCACTTACCCTACCATGTATCAAGATCAACGAAGGCACACATACTTGAAGAATGTCCAAACACCAATCCATATGAACCCTCCATATTATTCCCATTCACCCAAAATTCCCAATTCTTTTGGAAGCAATTTGGATGTGCAACATAAAAATAAAAAATTCAAGAATCCACATGTGTGTAAAAATCACCATGTCCCATCTAATCAAAATGTGAATGAAAAGAAAACATAAATATCCAAAAGGCTACAAAAGTCCATAGAGAAAAAATAAATATCCAAGAGACCGCAAAGGTCCACCAAGCAAAAACAAAAATCAAATAAAATGTGGGTTCCAAAATCCCTCATTGAAGAAATGCATTCACAAGCATCACAAAAGAAATAAAAATCAAAGAATATGTGGATTCCCAAGTCACTTTTGAAAGAATTTCACACAAAATGAAAATCAAAGTTGACATTGAAGCTTCCAAAGGCTTCCACTCCATCTCCTTCCAAACATTTTCCACATTCCAAGACTACTTTGGGTTCCTATATCCCAAAATTGACTATCTTAGCTACATCCTCACCTCCTTCATCCATTGTTCCTCCATCATTCCACCACCCTTCAAAGTGTGTGTCAAAGTTGATCTTGCCAACATTTCCATCCACAACATACCTTCTTCTTATCCTCACATTTATTATCCAACACATAATTTCCATCTTTCCATCCCTTTTGTCCAATCTATGGCATAAAACCTTCACCACCATCTACCCTTATCCTCCATATTTGTCCTTTATCATCACCTTATCAATATATTTGAGAATCCTAGCCATATTCATTGTTTATTATAGCATATCTTTTAGAAGATCATTGTCCAAAGATCCAAATGTTGGGGAAATTTTGAAAAATACAAAAAAAGAAAAAAATAAAAAAGCAAAAAAAGAGAAAAGTGCCTTGGTGAAAACTTGATAAAATAGACACCTTGGTAGAAAAAGTAAAAAGAAATCAATCCGTCCTATGGTGAAAACCACTTTTTGTGGCACCTTGGACAAGTACCATGATGAAAACCTCGCAAACAGGTGTCATGCGTAATTCCTTCCTCTTGCACTCTACACTTGGGGGCAAGTTTCATCCATGTTATCCTCCATCTTCCATATTCTACCATTCATCTCACTTGAATCCATATTCCCTCTTTTACCTTTGGTCTTGACAAGGTTGAACACATCCATGAGCATCAAGTATCCTGACACCATTATCCTTTCCATCAGCTTATTTACTTGCTGCATCCATGCTACCCTATCATGATCTTGCTTCTCCCCAATCCACCTTCATTATTCCTAAGAAGTCTTTCCATAATCCCAAACTCATCCCCTCATAACCTCCATCACCCCTTTATCCTAATTGTGCTATCTTATCCACATCTTACCCCAAATTGATCCATTGGTCTTGATCAAAATGAAGGACGTAAAGTACAAAATTTGTTATAAAAAAAACCTCTTGACATGTCCACTCTTTTGGACCACTTACTTTCATGACAACAGGTCATTATCCTACATGATATTTAGAACTGCATCGTTGGCTTCCATTTCTTATCCAAAAACTTGTTTTTCATTGCTATATCCTTTTTCCTTAGCTTCGGTAATCTTGAGGAGATGGTCCTATGGGTCACATTCGCATGCTTCATCCATCATGGCCTTTCCATCTCTAATCCATCAGCTTCCAAATCCATCTTTCATGTCCTATACCTTGCTAGACATTGGGGGTAAACCAATGTGATCTTGTTTGAGAGATGGTAAATTCTAAAAACTCTAAAAATCTAAAAAATAAAAAATCTAAAAATCTAAAAAATTCTAAAAAAAAATTCAAAAATCTCTAAAAAAAAATCTAAAAATCTCTAAAAATCCAAAAACATTAAAAAAATCCAAAATCCAAATTTTTTTGCATAAAGTCTCACAACTGCCTTGTTGCATTCTAGGTCTCATTTTCCCCTAAGTTTCACATTGATCACATTTATCCCTTGGGGGAAATCATCATGGATTTTGGTAAACTGGGTTCAAAAGTGCACAATTTTGGTCACACGACAGAAGCAGACTTTAAGATTCAGAGGAGAGATATTTTGGAAGCTTTGATGGATATCATTGTTCCACCCTAAACAGTTTGATTTGACAACACGATCCTTGAGTTTCATTGACTTATTTTATCAGGATTAAAAATTGACAAACCCTAAATGATCAGCATGTTTGGAATTATTTTTGAAAATCTTGATACATTTCAAAACACTTAGAATTTTTGATGAGTTTTTCATTGACTTTTTTGAGTCATGTTCTTTTTAGCTAATCGATGATGTTTTTCCTAGATTGGCAATGATGAAGACATGATGTTTTCCTAACTTCGGTGTGACTGTTTTGAGGAAGATCCTTTAACTTGTGTGAATTCATCTAAGGACATGGTCATCAAAGAACCATCAAGGACATTCATATAGGAAGGAGGGTTAACCTTTTTTTGTTCACGCAAAAGGATACCTTTGCTATCTAGATCTTCAATATCTTAATACCAACATCCACTTATAACATTGAATCTATTGAAACCGGTATTCATACTCCCATAGCTGGTCATTCAACTAGTGAGGGTTGTACTAGTTTCCTAAAAGAGGTTACCAAATGAGATAAAAGTCATATTCATATTCTTATGGTCGTGGTGGCACCAGTAAGGATTGTATCGACTCCTAGTTCCACAATTCTCAATGATGAAAATATATCTCTGTTTGCATTTCTTTCACAAACCTCAAGGATAATTAGTTCCATTGCATTTTCATGATAGATTAATTGCATGTTTATGGTATTTTTCCTTAATCAATGGGGTGGAAGTTAATCATGATTACATCATCAAAGTCCTAATCAATGTCCTCAAATATCTGATCCATCAAATTAATCACATGCTACATCAGTGATATCATCAATATACATCTGGTCACCTACAGGAAACCTCACCATCTGATAAAATAGTAGAAACCTAACTCTATTTATTCCTTGTACCTATATCTACACCTACATCATATCAAATGACCCTATCTATCAGCCTCCCACCATTAATCTTTCCATCAAATCCAATCTAATCGAATATCAATCAGTCGAATCATCCAATTGATCATCTAGCATCAATCATTTATCCTATCACCCATTTTCTCATTTTGAGCGCATCAAATTTCCTAAATCTAGATCTTGAGGAAGGAAAATCAATCCATTTGTTCATCTCTCTAGATCTTGAGAGTGAATTATTAGTTTATCCAATCAATCCATCAACCTAACCTATCGGATTGACATCAACACAACATCAACCAAGTGATTTTGACTGACATCAAGTGGTATCCAAACATCATCAACTTATCTAAAACATCAACAATATTTTCTCAATCATAGATGTTCTCATCATCTTCTCTCATAACCGGGGCATTTTCAAATTGATTTTCTCAGGAAATGAATCTCAATTTCCCAATCTCAACCAAATCATCCAAACATCATCTCAATTCATTTCCTGAGGGGGCATCATATCCATATCAGATTATCAAATCAGGATTCTGAATCATATCTTACATCAAATCTGGGTCATTAAAAATTCAAACTTTATTAGTGAGGCATTCTGCATAAGGTTTCACATCAACTTTTGCATCAAGTTTCACATCAGGTTTTTCATCAAGTTTCACATCAAGTTCAGCATCAGGGTTTCACATCAGGTTTTGCATCAAGTTCTGCATCAGGTTTCACATCAAGTTCTACATCTAGTTTCACATCAGGATATCAATCAAATTATGAACATCAGGTTTCATGTCAGATCATCATATTAGGTTTTGCATCAATCAGACATCAACATCAAATTAGTGATCAGGACATCAAGTTGTCTTTGAATCAATGCGCTTCACACATCAATTCAAAGAGGGGCATTTGTAGACACCTAAAATTGACCAAGTGTTTCTTAATCATCCAAATCTGCAAATCTTAGCCAATTGCCCTAAATCGCATCAAAATGCATTAAAATGGATTAAAATTAATCAAATGGACATTTATCAAGGAAATTAGACAAAATCAATTAAAATCAAAGGATTAAATAATCATGAAATCAAATAATCAAATTTAAGCCTAAAAGGGATCAATCAAATTATATAATTAATTTTAATCAATTAATTGTATAGGTTTAAATCAAAAATCAAATCCAACCTATTCACCCTTACATGGCTAATTTAATTAATTGATTGAATTAAATAAATCCTAATTTATTTCAACTCAATTTGATCAACCAATGAGAATTGAGTATTTTGTCTTCTTGTCCCACCCTTTGAGGACAACCATTTAAATGGTCCCCCGATTTGAAACCATTTGAGGGATCAAACTCAACCAAGGATTAACCCATGGTCAATTCACTCTACACCCTACCCTTGGGAATTTTCTACAAAGACAAGCCATTTTCAATGCATTTCATATCCTAGAAATTCAAGTGAAAAGCATCCTTATTATAAGCAATTTGTGAGAAATTGAGAGCATTGTGAGCAATTGAGAAGCATTTTTATCATTTGTAGAAGCAAATTGCTGATTTGAGGAGCATATAATGAGCATTTGAGTTAGAATTTCACATCACCTTGAGAATTTGAGATAGATTTAGCCATTTTATCATTAAATTTCTCATTCTAGGATTGTCCTTGAGAGAGATTAAGGATGAGAGCTCTCTTAACAAAGCTTAGATTGGAAACCATGAGATGTCATGGATTTAATTGCAATTCTTAGATTAAATTGTTGTATTTTTTTCCATAGAATTGTAGGTTAGAATCCTAATTTCATGAAGGTGTAATTTCTCACACACACTATGGTATGCCTATAAATATGAAATGGTGACAATATCCAGATCTGGGTTCATATTGTCCAAAATGTCCTCTAAATCCACTACTCTTACCCCTCGATCCACAGGATCTTTTGCATCCAATTGACCAAGAGAAAATATATTTCCTATCTCTTTCTGATCATGGGCCTTCACTATCCCATTGCACCCATTCAAGACACTTTGAAAACAAAATATATAACATAGATAAGTCTTTTAATAAGAGTTTGGTAATGTATCAGCTAAACTAAAGATGACTTTATGTAGTTTAGCATTTCTTTTGTATTAGAGGTAATATTATCTACTTGATTAGCAGAAGGCATTACTGCGTCTTAGCTGGAATTGGAGTTTCATGTGATATTTCTCATTTTTTTGAATGTTTATCTAAATTAATGTGGCTGCAAGTATGTAAAAATGAATCAGTTACAAGTATGTAAAACTACATGTTCTAGTCCAATTAATACAATTGGATAGGTCTCTTGTAAAAACCATTCCTATTAGACAAATTTGTACCTCCACCAGAATAAAGGGTGTAGAAGATACTCAATCCACATTGTGGCATTGTTATTGATGTTTAATCAACAAAACAATGGTGTCATAAAAAGAATTCCTAAAAAATTATCTTATAATCAGACAATATACCTATAAATTAAATGATTTGGCCAATATTTCACCTCAAACATAGGTTTGGAAACCACTTCATAGGATCTTTATTGAAGTTATTTCTATGAAGACTTCATCAAAATGAAAATGTCTCAGAATTGAACTAAAAATGTCTCAAAATTCCAATTAATTTTCCTCAACTTTAGCCTCCTAGGATGCACAGGCAGACTACTACCAATTTTAGAGCTATTTTTATGTCTATTGAGGTATTTAATTTTGAATGAAACTATTAAATTATAAATGATATTAAAAATTACTTTCTGTGTCAACACGTTTTGCAACAAAAAGGAGTTCAATTTAATCTTGCAAAACAATTTTGTGATATTTTTTTTTCTCAAACTGTAAATGTGTCAAGACTTGTTTGCTACATATTCACACAATAAAAATTGTTTCTTATTCAATGAAGCTATTAAAACCTTAAGTTTTGTTGATGATTAGTGACCTTCACTTAGTCATTTACTTAGGCAGTTTTTAGTTGGTTATCACTGTGGCCGAGATAAAACTATTCAAGGCCAAGCAACAATGCCAAGCAAGAATATAGGTTGCCGAGTTACATCATGTCGAGCTGAGTAGAATACTTAAGTGTCGAGCGACAGAGATGTTAAGTGTTGAGCAGAATAGTTTTTGCATACATGTCAGGATTGATTCAAACTTTGAGGTGAAATGTTTAGGCCAACTTTTTTGAGATTTGGGCCGAAATATGTACGCATTTAATATTTATCTATGGATTTATTTACGCATTTAATTGTTTTATCCTATGCATGGGATGGAGCAAATCAAGAAATTAGAATGCATTGGAGGTATAAATATTAGATCTTGATCGTTGATCTAGATCTCGCCCACAGATCCATAAAGACATAAGATTTCTTCTAACCCTATTATTATGATATACACAGAGAGAAGGGTTGTTGTTTTCAAAAAATGATGAATAGTGAGTTATTTTGAGAAGAAGCCTAGATCAAGTGGAATGATAGAGCAGTAAATAGCAGAAGTAAAGACATATCAGATTGTGAGATCACAGAAGGTATTGGAAAGAGAAGATTTGTCATCAGCATCTGAGTGCATATTGAAGGATCACTACTTGAAACATTCTAACAGATGTATCAGGTGAAATATCTAAACAGATTGGTTCTAACATACCTACTTTAGAAATATTAGCCAAGTGCTTACTTTATTATAAGTTGAAATCCTTTCACAAGGTAGATTGTAATGATCTTTAGTTCTTAACCGAAAAGACCTTTAACTAGGTAGATGGAATTTTGTAATCAAACTCTTGTAGCCCTAACATGCACACTTTATTGCTGCAGCAGTGAAGATTTTGTGGGTGTCATCCCCACCCTAGTTTTACCTATTTGGATTTCTGGGTTACCAAAATTTTGTGTTATGGGTTATACATTTCATGTTGTTGATGCTATATGATGTTAGGTTAAATTCATATATATATGAATGTGGATAAATTTGTTTTAAGTGATTAAGTTTTAAGATCTAATTCACCCCCCTCTTAGTATCTTTCTTTCCCAGTATTGTACTTCCAAAAATTGGTATCAGAGCACAGTTCTCCTATAAAAGCTTTTAATCAGCTTGTGAGTATAGATCTTGAGATGGAGGTTTACAAGTTGGGTAAATTCATTGAGAATCAGAAGACTGAGATTTAGCTAGCATTACATCAGCTTGAGATAGCAAGATAGGAATTAAAGAAATCATTAACAACTATGAGAGATTTGGCCAAACAAATGAATGACACTCATTATCAAGAAGATGACACTACAAATCTATTTTAGAATGGAGATTCTACTGAGAGTGATGCAGTAATTGCAAATCTACTAGAAAAGAATAATGTATTGTGTGAAGAATTCAGGAACTTGAAAACAGAACAAGAAATGTAGACAATAAGACTATGTGAAGTAGTGAAAAAAAAGAAGAAAGCTAAAGATGACAAAGCTATGGTAGGAGAAGATAAAAGAGTGATAACTATCAGACTTGATGAAAGGACACATGATGTACAAATGATGACAATCAATCAAGTTGACATGGAAAATCAACTACTACTTGCAAATTAGGAGATTAATAGGAAATATATGGAAATGATGAATATGAGATCTGAGAACAACCAATTGAAAGATGATTTGAGATCTGAGAAGGAACTGAATGAAAGGTTGAATAAACCTAATGAAGCTTTGACTCATTTTGAGAATCTGATGGAAGCATCAAGGAGACCAAAATATTCTTCTGGATTAGGTCACACTGAACCAAAGACATCTATTGAGAAAGGAGAATCATATAAGAATGGTGAAAGGAGGAATGCAAAGACAAATAACAACAAACCTGTTTTCCACCACTGTGGAAAACCAGGTCATACAACAAACATTTTCCAAATCAAGAAACGTAAGTCCAATCATAAATATAAGTTCAATGGTTACTATTTTAATTGCAAGAAATTTGTACATAAAACACATGAATGTTGGTCTAAAGAAAGTGATGCACCTCCCAAACCAAGATTCAATGGCTATTGTTACAAGTGTTAGAAACATGGTCATAAAGAACAAGATTGTAGATCCAATTCTAAACAACAATGGACATCTAAGACACAAACAAAAGTACCTAGGAAAGGCAACACTTATACTTGGGATTATAACACAAGGAAGAGTTGTCATTACTGTGAAGAATATGGACATGCACCTAAAGATTGCTTAAAGATACATTTCAGAGGAAAATCTAAGAGTTGGATGAATGGAAGACTAGTTTGCTTTAGTGGTTTGAAGATTGGTCACACTAAGAGAGAGTGTAGGACAAGAGTACCTACTCCTACTGTTGAGGAAATAAGAGCACAAATGAACCAGGCATGGGTAAGGAAAATAGAGCCAAGTAGCAGTGAAACTACTAAAGCTAAGGTCACCCAATCCAATGGATTAGGTGATCACATCATCTCTAACTAAGCAAGAGAGGTATATAAGGAAATGCATTTTAATTTTCAAATCTTACATCAGTTCCTAATATGTAAATGTGCCAAAGTCCATATTTGCATATGTTGAGATGCACCAGGACATGTTTATGAGAAAAAAAAAATGTCGAGAAGAGTTAACTGCACTATAGGTGCCGAGTTGGTTGGCCGAGTAAGTTTTGTGATTCCCGAGTATGGTAAGCCAAGTGGTATGAAAGTTGCATTAGTCGGCCAATGACAACTAGTTTGCACTAACCTAATGGGCAGAATATTTATTAGTTACCTACCTTGACCTTTCAAGTCTATATAAGGATGAACAGTTTATTCTTCATTTTACCTTGTGATTTTTAGTATTCACAGAGCGATTGAAGAAGTTACAGAATTTATCTTAGAAAAGTTTGTTTCGAAGATCTCGCCAGTGTGCCGTCGGCAACCTTAAGGTGAATAGTGCGAAGTGTTACTTGCCAAGGTACCCCGTTCTTCATTTTTGAACCCTAATTTCATAGATTATGGCTGCAAGTTCTTCCACACCAGTCAAAGGTAAGGAGGAGAAGCTGAAGCAAATTAAGCTAGTAAGAAGTGATGCATGTGCACCTCCTAACTTTTGAGCCATTCCTAAAAGTGCAATTTTAGGTGATTTGAATGGATCCCTCTCATCTATTCTACTAAATTTACTTATGATTCACGATGTTAGATCTTGTTACATGGTTAAGATTGGTGAAGTAGGTGACAGTGAATTGAGGAAATCCTACAACAAGTTGTGCGTAAATGGAATTCTGAAAGATGAATTCAAGCATTTAGCCGACAAAGGGTTAACTCATGCCCTAGATTTTCCACTATACTTCAAGGATGAATGGATCAAGGTTGTTCTAAGCTGAGTTCATAATATGCATATGTGGCTAGACAATGGACCAGTTAGGATCACTAAAGATATTATTCATCGAGTAACTGGATATCATGTTATCAGCAGAAAAGGAACAATGAGAGATCAAAGTAAAGAAGAAATAGCAGCTAACATAGAAGCTGTCTAGAATAATAAAGGTATGACTATCTCTACAATTGAAGATTTAGAAATTGAATTTGGAGTGAGAGTGATTGCACATAAGTTCTATCAGTCGAGCTGAATGGATAGTGTTCCGTACATAGTCGTGGACCAAGCATGGAAGACAGTTAAGAAGAATCACACCTATGACCTTGCCGAGCTACAATTGACACAACTAGTCAAGAACCTACTATCGATTAGAAAAGATAAAAGCTCATCATGTAATTTTGGTTCTTTACTAGTTTTCATATTATTCTATGTAAAGAACTCATTTCCTACACTGGGAAATATTGTTTGGAAGAAGGATAGACCTATTACTGTGCAGATTAGTGAATGTATTCAGCAATTAGGCAATAATTTCAATAGTATTATGGGAAACTACTTTGTGGAATTCAAAAAGAGAATGAGGTTGAGATCTAGAATTCCTAGTTCACTTGTGGAAAATAACTATGAAGAGATATGTTTTCTAGTCGATACAGATTACACATACATTCAAGTTGTGACACCTAGGGTGTCATGGCTAGAGTCATTTCCCTATGAAGTTAACATTGATGAAACACTAGGAGCTATCACAACACTCCTAGCAGAGGAGATTGATACAAAAGCAAAGAGATTTGGAAATTATGATGAAGCTAAGGAAAATATATGTATGAATCTAAAGGCAGGAACCATGGAGAGGAAGAGGAAAAAGATTGTGAAGAATCTGAAGAAAATGGTTGGATTGCTGAGTGATGAGGAGCTAGAGGATGCACCTCTAGGCATATCTACTGGAAAAGGAGAAGATTTATATGAAGAAGAAGAAGAAAGAATAAGTGAATCTAAGGAAGAGATTTATGTTAAAGAAAAAGGAAAGAAACTAGCAGTAGCCAAGGTAACTAAGCCAAGCCAAGAAAAACCTAAAGTTACCCCTCCCATTGCCAATCATCCAAGGACAAGGGCATCTACTACCACATCTCCAGTAGTGAAAAAAAAAGTATATGAAAATAAGGTTGGAGAGAGTAGTTCTAGATCAAAGACAAAATTTGCAACAAAGGCTGTGCTGAGCCTACAAGTAAAGAGACCAAGAAGGAAACTGCATTTGGATCCAGAAAGTGATGAAGAAAAGACTGAAACTGATGAACCCAACAACATACCAACAACATAATTCAAAAGACCCATTGATATTAATGAGGTATGTGAGAATTTGAGGAATTTTGCAGGGTTATCTAGTTTTAAGTTTATCAAGTATGAGAAATTGAAGGTAGAGGATAAGCATAAAGTTTAGGAAGCTCTACTAGATATGATGAGCAATTTCAAGTTAACTCCTGTACAGATAGGAAATAATGTGCTGAGTGAAATATTTGAGTTTCTATCTAGCAAATGGGAATTTTCACTTACTACTGAGAGACAGATTAGAAAAGGTACATTAGCTAAGGTTATCCCTAAGCTGAATAAGAAACAAAGAGCTAAATTCATTGAGGAATAAAAGCATAAATTTCAGCCTAAACTTAGAGGATATGCTATTTTGAAAAATGATATTGAAAGTATAGTATAGTAGAGTACAAGGATATGGAAGGAAATCATTGGATTGATAGATCCACAAAAGAAGAAAACTGATGAAGGGACATCTGGATAGAAGGATCAAGAAGTAGAAACCACCCCTGCACCACACAAAACAAAAGAACAAATTACTACTGAGATTGACAAGACTGGAGCAGAACCAAAAGAACAAACAGATACAATAAACACTATTGATCTGACAGTAGACAGTCCAATTGACATCACAATTGATGACTCTAGTAATTTGGATGCTGAGGGTTGGGATGAGCCACGAGATACAAGTAGGGAATCACCTATTAAGCTACTGAGGCTAAAGGAGAGAAGAGTATAGAGAAACTCGAAGATAGAGTTGAACAAAAGGAAGCAGAGAAGGAGAAGACAGAGGAACAAGAGGTAAATATACCAAATTTACCTATTTTAGAGGTTGAAAAAATAGTTTTAGATAGTGGAGAGGAGATGAGGGATACTAACAATGATCCTAAAGAACAAGAGGTAGTGCAAGTGTTGGTTGATTTACCACACTCTGCATCATCCACTCCCACTAGACTCAAAACAGGAGGTATGCCTAATCAACAGGAAATTTTGACTGAATTGAAAGATGCAATGGTGACTACTACTGAAATAGGAAAAGGTATTATAGAAATGAAGCTGAGCAGTAGCTCACCTGAATTTAAGAGGAGGAAAGTTATGAGGAAGAAGTCTCCGATTCTTGATGTCATATTAGATGAAGTGATTGTGATTCCACCATGGGATCCCAATGTTTTATCTTATGAACAGAATGAGACTCTTCAAGAATTACTCAAGAGGAAGAAAAGGCAGGAATAAATGAAAAGAGAGCAGAAGCAAAATCAGGTGTTACATGACATCAAAGATATATTTGTAAAATATTTTGACATGCAAGATGAAAATACTCAAGCTCCTATTCTTGAACAGTTAGTTCATATTATGAAAAAGGTAAATGATGACAACATTGAAGCTAATGAGAAGTTATTGCAATGGTCTGAGAGGAAATTTGAGAACAAAGTACTGGCAAAAATCTCAGGAGAGATTGCAACAAAGAAGGTTGAACTTTCTTCTCTTGTAGAAATTTTGGAGGAAGTTGCAACTAATGTTTATTCTTTGTATAAGAAGTTATGTGATGTTGAGTTCTTCACAAAGGATAATCTATAGGCTATAGAGAAATTTCAATTAGACTTGACGTCAACTAGGATTTCACTAAGTATGGATGCTAGCACTAGATCCTTACATTTTAACTGATTGACTAATGCACAAAGGAGAATAGCCAAGCTCATGGCTAAAGATGGTCGGATAAGGGCCAAATTGATTACTATTTAGACCAACCTAATACCTCATTTGGAGGTAATTCAGAGAGAAATTTCAGGTGCAAAAGAATTGGTTAAGAGAAATGCAGATCTCTCTACTGCAGAAATTTTAGTGAGTCTAGCTGCAGAGCTAGAAGTCAAATTAGAGGTTATGAAGTTTGTTAAGGATAGTTGGGACACTGCATTTGGGTCCACATTACAACTTCATAAATAATTTTTGGATAAGTACAATTTAACCCCACCTACAATCATTGACAAAAACAAGGCGGAATCTGACAAGGATACAACATAAGAGGAGAAGTACAGGTATAATTGTAAATATTTTTTTTGAAGGCATGTATACTATGTAACTTATTTGTATATAGTATGGAGTACATTCCTAGGGGGAGTACATTGTGTACTTAGGCAACATTTTGGATGGAATGAATCAAAATGATAAGTGTGCTTTTTCCACTAATATCAAAGGGGGAGATTGTTAATCCCTAAGTTTTGTTGATGATTAGTGACCTTCACTTAGTCATTTACCTAGGCAATTTTTAGCTTGTTATAACTGTGGCCAAGCTAAAACTATTCAAGGCAAAGAAAAATTGTCGAGCAGGAATACAGGTTGTTGAGTTACATCATGCTGAGCCAAGTAGAATACTTAAATGCCGAGCGATAGAGATGTTAAGTGTCGAGCAGAACAGTTTTTGTATACATGTCAGGATTGATTCAAACTTTGAGGTGAAATGTTTAGGCTAACTTTTTTGAGATTTGGGCCGACATATGTATGCATTTAATATTTATCTACATAGTTATTTACGTATTTAATTGTTTTATCCTATGCATGGCATGGAGCCAATCAGGAAATTAGAATGCATTGGAGGCATAAATATTAGATCTTGATCGTTGATCTAGATCTCGCCCACAGATCCGTAAAGACATATAAAATTGCTTCTAACCCTATTATTATGATATACATAGAGAGAAGGGTTGTTGTGTTCAAAAAATGATGAACAATGAGTTATTTTGAGAAGCCTAGATCAAGTAGAATGACAGAGAAGTGAATAGCAGAAGTAAAGACATATCAGATTGTGAGATCACAGAAGGTATTGAAAAGAGAAGATTCGTCATCAACATCTGAGTGCATAACGAAGGATCACTACTTGAAACATTATAAAAGGTGTATCAGGTGAAATCTCTTAATAGAGTGGTTCTAACAGACCTAATTTAAATCTCTTAGCTGAGTGCTTACTTTACTGTAAGTTGAAATCCTTTCACCAGGTAGATTGTAATGATCTTTAGTTCTTAACTGAACAGACCTTTAACCAGGTAGATTGCATTTTGTAATCAAACTCTTGTAGCCCTAATAGGCACACTTTATTTCTGCAGTAGTGAATATTTTATGGGTGTCATCCCCACCCCAATTTTACCTATTTGGGTTTTTGGGTTACCAAAATTCTATGTTATGGGTTATACATTTCATGTTGTTGATGCTATCTGATGTTAGGTTAAATTCATATATATATGAATGTGGATAAATTTGTTTTAAGTGATTAAGTTTTAAGATCTGATTCACCCCCCTCTCAGTATCTTTCTTTCCCAATATTTACTTCCAACAAGGGAACCATGAGATGTCATGGATTTAATTGCAATTCTTAGATTAAATTGTTATATTTCTTTCCATAGAATTATAGTTTAGAATCCTAATTTCATGAAGATGTAATTTCTCACACACACTAAGTTATGCCTATAAATATGAAATGGTTGTTGGAAGTACAAGAATGGGAAATAAAGATACTGAGAGGGGGGGTGAATTAGATCTTAAAACTTAACCACTTAAAACAAATTGATTCACATTCATACATATATGAATTTTAACCTAACATCAGATAGCATCAATAACATGAAATATGTAACTCATAACAAAAAATTTGGTAACCCAAAAACCCAAATAGGTAAAACTTGGGTGGGGATGACACCCACAAAATCTTCACTACTGAAGCAATAAAGTGTGCCTATTAGGGTTACAAGAGTTTGATTGCAACATGCAATCTACCTGGTTAAAGGTCTTTTATGTTAAGAACTAAAGATAATTACAATCTACCTTGTTAAAGGATTTCAACTTATAGTAAAGTAAGCACTCGGCTAAGAGATTTGAAATGGTCTCTAGAACCATTCTGTTAAGATATTTCACCTGATACACTTATTATAATTTTCCAAGTCATGATCCTTTGTTATACACTCAGATGTTGATGACAAATATGCTCTTTCCAATACCTTTTGTGATCTCTCAATCTGATATGTCTTTACTCTTCTCTTCACTGCTCTGTCATTCTGCTTGATCTAGGCTTCTTCTCAAAATGACTTATTGTTCATCTCTCATCAACAATAACCCTTCTTTGTATATCTCTTGCTTTCACACTTCTATATTTTCTAGGGTTAGAAGTAATCTTATATGTCTTTCAAGATCTGGCAGTGAGATATGGATCAATTATCAAGAGCTATAGTTTATGCTTCCAATGCATTCTGATATCCTGATTGGCTCCTTGCCATGCATAGTATAAAATAATTAAATGCATAATTAACTTAGTAGACAAATATTAAATGCATACAAATGTCGGCCCAAATCTCATACAAGTTGGCCTAAACTGTTTACATCAAAGTTTGAATCAATCCTGACATGTATACAAAAACTGTTCTTCTCGGCACTTAACATCTTTGTCTCTCAACACTTAATATTCTACTTGGCTCAGCATGATGTAACTCGGAAACATAAATCTTGCTCGGCCTTGAATGTTTAGCTTGGCCACAGTGATTAACCAACTAAAACTGCTTGAGTAAATGACTGAGTGTAGGTCACTAATCATCAACAAAACTTAGGGATTAACATGTTTATCTAGCACTCTTGTATTTGTAATATATTTTCTATCATGCTGATCCAATCATGGTGAAAATAGCCATATTAATGCATAATTTGAATTTTTATGTTCTTGATACATGACTTTTATCTATCATGAAGTAGCATATTTGTTTAAATACGCTATTGAGATTTTCATGTTTTTTGGTCATGTATATGTTCCTTCATAACATTTCTATATTGATACATTTGAGAGTATGTGTTGTTTCTATCCTTTGAATTGTACCATGTTTTTCACTATATATGTATGGAATTTTTTTTCTCATTTTATTATAGTAGTGTGTTTAGTAAGAGATGCTTCATTTTCACTTTGTTTTTTTCATTGCAAAAACATTATATAGATTGACATCACTACCATTTCTCACTCCTTAAGCTAACCTAAGAATCATTTTTCCTCAAACATTCCTATTAAATATTACAAAAAACTTTTAGAATGAAACATTTTCTAATTCATCTAATACATGTGTATGATTTTTGATACTGAAAAAATAGATTCACTACCATGAGTCATATATACTACTTGACGAACTAGAAGAGAGAAACAACAAGTGTGCCTCTTTTGAAAACTGTTTTAATTAATTAGATTATATGAGAGGGAATGTATGATGTGTAGTAGTGAATACATGTATTTCCTTCTTCATATGATGGATCTTCTCTATCCAATACCTTCTGTGATCTCTGAATCTGATATGTCTTTACTCTTCTTTTCACTGCTCTGTCATTCTTCTTGATCTAGGCTTCTTCTCAAAATGACTTACTATTCATCTCTCATGAACACACAACCCTTCTCTGTATATATCTTACTCTCACACTTCACTTTTAGGGTTAGAAGCAATCTTATTATATCTTTTCAGATCTGGCAGCGAGATCTAGATCATGTTGGAGATTTGATTCTGAGCAGTTGATTGATTGTATGTTTGTCATTGATGACAACATATAATACACAGTAGTAATTATGTATGTACTTATCAGAATTATGATATGAAGACTTGCATGGATAGATACATGTTTTGACATGTTTATTATGTTATGTTCATACACATAGACCCAGATATGATGTTTCAGTAAAGTTATGTAATTCTGTTATTGGCAGTTATAGTTCTAGAAGTGTAACAGTTTAGGGCCGATGTATATCACGTGTTTCTTTAGTTGCACCTATCTTCTGTATATGCATGTGTATATTCATGATTAGTTATGATTTGATGATATTAATCCAAAGGTGCCAAACGTGTTTCAAGAAGATTGCAAAGTTAGAGTTAAATTGTTGAGGCCGACTTAGTGAAGCATCACGTCTATTTGGTTTATACTTGCGCGGTTGTAATAATGCTTGCATGCTTAGTAGAGCTGAAAAGGATGTTATGAAGAGTTGTATTATAGGTCCCATGATCTCATACATTGAAGAAGATACTTATAGCAGGTCAAAGGTGACACGCTAAGTGTGAATGAGATGAAAAGATAAGAAAGATGTACAGAGTAGATTATCAGAGTTGGTTCATTCATCAAGAGTCTATGTGAAGAAGAAGTGAAAGATTGCAATACACTGGAAGTGATCAAGATAGCAGGTCTACTCTACAGTTCATTATCAGATATAGTGCATATCTTTTATACAGAAGGTTGTAGCCTTCACCATCAAGCAGTGAGTTTTTGGACAGTGAGTCCACCACCCCTAACAGGGTTATTTGTAAAAGACTCCTAATAGGGTATGACCCTTAACCAGATCACTATACTTATTGCATTGTAATGTACAACTCCTAACAGGGTTGAAATATCTTCTAACAGGGATTACTAAAAACAAGTATAGTTTATTGTGGGTGCTAATTCCCACCAGGGTTTTTACCATTTGGTTTCCCCGTAATCAAATTATGTGTTGAGTATTTACTTTGTTGTATTCTAAAGTTAAAGAAGTAAAAATAACTAAAGTTACTGATAACTTATTCACCCCCCACCCCTCTTAGTTATCCTTTGAGACTATTCTAACAATTGGTATCAAAGCCAAGTGCCTTGGAGAAGAAGCCTAACAGCTTAAGGTAGATCAAATCTCTTACTTCAAAAAAGAAAGCCATAAGTTCGATGGAGAAAATTATCTGGATTGGAAAAACAAAATGATAACACATCTACAATGTGTTGGCTTTGAGATCTTTGAAATTGCCACACAAGAAGTTGTAATTCAATCTCTGAAAGACCTTGCAAAGGATGATGCTATTAATAGACAAAAGGAAACATTTACCAATAACGCAATTGCCAAAGAATCCCTAATTAGTGCCTTATCTGACAGTGAATTTTTTGAAATCAAGAAGATTGACAGATCATATACCATATGGAAGTATTTAGAAGATATATTTGAAGGATATATTCAAGCAAAGAATGCACGCAGGAAGACATGGAAAAAGAAATACAATAGTCTTGAGATGTTACCTAAAGAGAACATTAGAGCTTACAATCAGAGGATAAATGAAGTAGTCTCTGGAATCAAAAACAATGGTGGAGAAATATCAGAAGAAGATATAATGGACAAGTTGCTAACTACTTTAACATTAGACTATGAAAACAAGATCAATATTCTAGAGGAAACCATGCAATTCTCACAAGACTTCAAGAGAGAGACCTTGATCAGCAAAATCTCTGCATTTGGGATATCAAGATTGAAGACTAAACCTAAAAGTGAAACAACTTTCAAAGCCTCAGTCCATGGTAAGAAATTCTTACAAATTTCCAGTCATAATGAGAAAGAAGAAGTTGATGAAGAACTAGAAGAAATCATTGCTATGACTGCTAGAAGAGAAAAGAAAGGTAAAGGAAAATATGAAGGATGACTTCCATTCAAATGTTTTTCATGTAACAAGATTGGTCACTTTGCATCTAAGTGTCCCACAAGAGTCAAGAAGTTCAGATCTGATTACAAACCCAAATATAAGAAGGAATGTTATCATGCTGAAGAAGGTGTAACCGATGAAAATTAAGGAGAAGATGAAATTGGATTCATTACCCTTAGAGACATGGAAAGGTTGCTTGAGGAAATGGACATTGCAGATGAAAAGGAAGAACAAGAGCTAGCCCTAATTTCCAAAGTAGACATCAGAATTGATTGGATCATTGACAGTGGATGCTCCCATCATATGAAAGGTGACAAAGACAGATTTGTTCAGTTAGAAAAATACAAAGGTGGTATGGTTAGATTTGGAGATAACACTCCTAAACCTATCATAGGTAGAGGTTCTATCACTTTGGATGGAAAGAACAAGACAAATGATGTTCTATATGTTGATGGATTACATCATA